>MNCI01007203.1:901181-923898 GCA_015680685.1 Gnetum montanum
TGGCGGCAGACCGCGATATCACGTACGTGATATCGCGGCATAGTGTATGTCGTGTCTCATCACCAATGAACTATAAAATTTATTAAAATATTACAATTCTTAAAGTATAAAGTTCAAGTAGTATAGATTGTGCTCTCAAATACACAAAAAGCTTACTTGGATGGAGCTCAAAGCCTATTGAAGTTGGTAGGTTATGTTCTATAGTCAAACTCCATGATCTAGGTACTTGCCCATTACAATCACTAAGAACTTCTTACTGGTTCTCACTTTAATCTGCAACTTTGGTTACTAGTGATGTAAATAGTGATGTTTGACTCTTCTTGTAATGGTACTATGATAAGAGTCTCTAGTGCTCAGGTAGATACCAATGTACTCCAAATTTCTCATGAAATGTCAAATGGATTCAAGAATTCTTAACATTGAAAAAGGTGATTAGGTTGATAGGTTGCAAAAACGTTTAGACCTAAAATAAGGTATTTAAGTATGACCTTTATATGCTTCAAGATCACTAATTAAAGGCTGAAAATATTTTTCATGATTGCTGATATATTGATGTTATTTCTAGGTGTAACAAACCATTATTCCTAGCATAGTTGTCCATTTGTGATAAGTTTTAATACCCAAAGACCATCAAAATCACACTGGATACTATAAATAGTAACTGGACTTTTGTTACTACGTTAGTTTTAGCTTAACTATGATAGCCTTGGAGAGCTATGATGGCATTGTTGAAATCTACTAGAAAATATGGTGACTACAATGAACATGTGAAGATTGCTGAGAATCTAAGATAACTATGTTTGTCATGTTGCAACTATTGGAAATTATTATGACTAAGTCAGTTATTACTAGGAAGATGAAAAATCCAACAACTTCAATGCTAGGTGTGTGTAGCTCTGGCATAGTCAAGATCATAACCAGAATAAAATCCATGAAAATGCCAAATTTGGTACTCCCCAAGGCATTTTTAGACTTCCTAGGCCCAAATATAGACATGACATTACTTTTTCCACTTAGGAAGTGAGGTAGTATCAACTTATGAGGCATTTTTTAGCCCAAAAAGTTAAAGTATGCAAGATTGTAGCTCATCAGTCAAAAACCTTACATTTACAGTAGAATATTACCTCAAGTTGGTTGGTGAAGATTTACAAGTTACAACATGGATTTTCATGGTGGTGTTTCAAGATCCCCAAGCCATTGCACCTAGTTTAGCCTCTCCTACATCCTTTGTGGGGTAGGTTCTTTAACACTCTTCTTCTCATGCCTAGCCTACCATGTTTGGATCAATTTCCATCATAGCTACTCACCAAGCATAACATAGACCTCAATTGACCTCACTCTTTTCCTTTATTCCCTTCACAAGATAGCCTTACTTTGCATGGCCATGAACCATGGTGTTTGCCATAGCTCATCCCTTCTTCATTCTAGTGGACTCCTCAATAACATCCCAAGTCACCCAAGTTTTTCATACCTTATTTTCCCCCTTTGTCTCAAAAATATTTCCACAAGCCTCTTTTTAATTGTTCATACCTCTTACAACTATGAGCACACAATCTCTTCCTTCCTTGTCATGACTCATCATGAGGCCATGAGCCTTCCAACTTCCTCCACAACTATTCATATAGAGTCCCCAACTTGCTAGAATGCCCCAAGGCTTGGATCAACCCTTCCAAATAATCCAAGACCTTAAAAAAGAGATACACAAACTCAAGGCTTCAAATTCATATATGGTTAAAATAATGAACTTCTATTAAGATAGCCCTATTAGTTTAACTATCCCTCAAATCACTATTTTCCTAAGCATTCCCATACCATAGTTCATCAAGTATAATGGTGAGGATGATTTCAATGCATACCTCAGCATCTTCCATTCTTAGTTCTTGTTTCTACAGGCTTGTAATCATAAAATTATTTCAATATTCCCTATGTCCCTTATTGGAGAAGACTTAGACTGATACCGCATATTGCCTAGAGGATCTACCTTCTTATTACAAGACTTGATTTCATAATTTGTAAATCATTTCAAGTATAACTTGAAACCATATGCCACCCTAGACCAATTAATGAAAGTCAAATAGGTGCCTCTTGAACCTATCCAAAATTTTGTCCAATAATCAAATTTTCCACTTAACAAGATTCTTAAGCCTATAGCTAACATCCACCTTCTTTTCATTTTCAAGGAGGCATTCAACAAGTGTATCAAGTATAAATTGTAGTATTTGGACTTGTGTTCCCTTAGCCAAGATTTCTCATAAACCAAGAACATAGAGGACACTACTGAGGCTAGCCATGACCTTGCCTATGTAGCATACGAGAATCAACACACACGAAAGGACAAAGATAGGGGAAACCAGAAACATGTGGTCATGGCCACTGTGGCCAAAGAGAAAAAACTACGTAAGGGACTAAAAGAAGTTAACCTAGTTTCCTGCTATAGCCAACCAACCATCAACATTAGGGGTCTCTACCTCAAGCCAACCTATGCCTAATTTTGAAAGGAAAGATGAATCAAAATACACCAAATTTCCATTAAAATCATCTGAGCTCCTTGACCAATTTCTCAAGAGTAGTTGAATCCAATATAAGCAAATGATGAAGAATTCTTACAAGAAGAGGCTTGATCAATTCTGAAAAAATACTAAGGATCCCACTCTAGCAACCAAGGATAATTTGTTGATACTAAAGTATTTCAAGCTTGAAAAATTTTGCTTCCAGGATCAATTGCTAGGTCATGACATCGATTTCTATTTATCCCTAAAGGATGACCTACAAAAGATGATAGATGACAAAGAGCTAGTGTGGATGCCTCAAATCCAGTTAGGCCTAAAAACTAGTTTATGAAAGTGCACAAAGACATGTTGGATGCAAATAACAGCCCATACATTATAGTGGAATTCAACATCTGTAACAACCCAAGACCTACTAGAAAGCCATTTGTGATTTAGGTATCTTCTCATGACAAAATGAGCCCTTAAAATTCATCTAGTTCAAGGATCCCTTTTGTTGTAAGGATACCATCACCAACATCTCCCAAAGAACCATTCATCATTAGAGTGATCCCTCCCTATATTGTTAGGCCTACAACCCAAACTAATCAATGGCCTCTTGTTATGGCCAGTACAACAACTTCTTCACAACCCAACAACAAAAAATCACTTACAAAGAAATGCAAGAAGTCTACAAACCTATGAAAAAAGATAATAAGCTAGTAATGGATTTGAAGGAGGTGGACCCATTGAAGCCCAAATCCATTTCAGCCATTTCCATGAGCTCCAACACTTTAAATGCTTCAACAAGTCAACCAAGGAAGGACCAAAAACAATAATAGAAGGAAAAAGAGACTAAATCATAAACCTTGAAGCATGAAGTTTGCATCCTCAAATGAATGGAGAAAGTTAAATTTAACAAGAATGAGAAATCAATAGCCAATGACAAAGACTTCCTCAATTCCATGGAATAGGTAAAATAGTTCTTGAAATAGAAGAACACTTCTCTTAGCTTGTATGACCTCATAATGACTTTCTCTTCTTATCATTAAGCCGTAGTAAATATGTTGAATTAAATTATTATTAGTGAGGACATCCTTACCAGTGAAGAGTTGATCCACATAGTGATGGTACAACCTTCACCTAAGGATGAAATGAATTTGACCACACTAATTTTTTGTGATAGCGAAGTTAAAACCAATCCCTAGGATGGTGAGACAATGAGGGATCCTCTTTTCATAACTATAAGGATTGGATAATACAAGGTTCACAAGATGCACATTGATAATGGAGCAATAATCAACATTATACCTTACACTATTGTTGAATTTTAGGCCTAGTAGGGCATATGCAAAGTACTCCTACTTCTATTCTTAAATCCTTTAACAAATTATGACTTTCAGTAAAATATTCTATCACCTTAGACTTTGTAGCAAGGGAATAATTTCCCACATCAGCCAACTACTTGGTGGTGGAAGAAACACAAGGACTTAAACTCATCCTTGGAAGGCCCTATCATGCTCAATTGCAAGCAGTTTCCTCTTCAATCCACTAGGAAATTCACCTACCTTATGAGGGAGGTGATATCATTATTCATGATGATAGTGCAATTTCCTTGGTGATCAATAACATTGACATAGAGCAAGGGTCCGATGTGGATTTTCAAGAAGAAACTTCTACTGTAAAGAATGAAGTTGAGAAACTCCAAATAGTAGATTAGGCCAAAACTAGGAACAACCAAATCATAGGTGCATTGTGGGAAGAGCTCCCATTCAATGTGGTTAGGGAGGAAATAGGGAGTACAGGATTGTAGAATAGAGGCCTTATAATTTTCCTAATCTTTGAAAGATTAGGAAATAATTTCATGATTATGTCTCCTACCCAGTTTCCCCTATGTTAATAACTATGTGGCTTTTTCTTTTTATTTTTAGCCTAGTTTATACTTTTTTTTAGAAGTATCATTTTTCTTTACCATATTTTTCCTTGTTTCATCCTTATTTCAAACATAATTTATAGCTTATTCTTATTTCCAATTTGCCTTTTTATGCTTTATCGTTTAAAACATATAAATACTAAAAAAATTTAAAACTTGAAAACTTTATTAAAATTTTTAAAACATAAAAACTTATGAAAATTTCACCATGGCCTACCAAGACCTTAAACTGGCGATGCATTTATAAAATTTTTTCTTTTTTATCATTATTCTAGCCATTATACCTTGGTTTGCACTTTGTCTAATTACTTTACATTTTACATGTTCAAAATTTTTTGCCTTAAAGCCTTCCATTGTTATGAACATAGCCTTTGAATGTGAGATAATACATAAAATACATAAAATTAAAAATGCTAAAACATATAGCCAAGATTAAAAATATTATAACCAAGTTTCCAAGTTCAAAAGCCATATCACATAGTGTGACAAATAAAACAAAAACTTTAAATAGCCATGATAACAAAAATAAAAATGGATAAGTCTAAAAACCATGATTTCATCATGCAACAATAAAATAAATAGCAACAAACTATCTCATAGTCTTAAAAAGCTATGAATAGCCAATAATAAAGAATGAAAATCAACATCATACCTAAAAAATGACCAAAATGACAATAATGGTAGACCTAAGGTAAAATTAGATAAGGAGGAGGAGCATCATCATCATCATGGCCACTAGAGCCACTGCCATCACCTAGTGCCTACACCACAACATAAAACCAAGAACGAAACATAATCAAGAATTTAATTAGCAGTCAACATAACTAAGAACTAAACTAAAAAAGATTAAAATGAAAAATTTAAAAGAAAACTTATGTAGGTTCTGATTCAAGGTCTTATTGAGGAAAGTTTAGGAGACCAGTCTCTAAATGATGAAGAATTTGTTCTTCATTTATGTTTTCCAAATCTTTTGTCCTAGGGTTCATACCAATGAGGATGTCCTTCCTCTCTATATAAGTCCATGATGGAGGCTCTCATGAATGGGTATCAATAGTTTCCTCTCATAAAGTAGTAGTAATTTGAGGACCTAGGAAATTAGACATAACTAGAGAACCTTCAAAAAACTTGAAGGCCTCTTTTGCATTAATTTCCTAAATGAACATCTCCAACTTTTGAATCTTTATAGCCTCCTCCTTTAGCCATGTGTAATAACTCTCTTATTTCACCTTGTACTTGAACTTATGGTACTTTTGTGCCTTGTCCCACTCAAGGACCCAAGTGTAATAATCCTAGTCGTCTCTGATCTTGCGAACTAACAAATCCATCTAAATCTTCTTTACTACATTGATTCTAGCTAGAGCAACATTGCCATAGATGGCATTCTAATAATGTGACCATTCTATCTCCTTAGTACCAAAGAAGTCTCTATTTGCTACATGAGCATCTACAAATTCCTTATAGTCCCTAAGGTCTCTAATCTCCTCTACCTACCGCTTTGTTTCTTTCTCCAATGTTACAACTCTTTTCCATATGAATTCATTGAAACATTGGCATTCCCACCAAGCCTTGGTAGATGAGAGGGAGCATTCAGTGACACTCTCATATAGCTTTCATGAAACATTTTCCACTTCAAGTGATGGTTTAGACAACTCATCAAGCTCATTTTCATACTTGGGATCCCATTCCACCTTGGACACTATAAACAAACATAACAAGAGTTATGCACATGAAGAAAATTAGTAGATAAAAAAATGATCAAAAGCATTTTAAACAACCAAGACCATGTAACCATAAAACATGAAAAAACCATAAAATAAAATATATATTAAAATATATAAATAATAAAATAATTTTTAGGAAAAGTATACTATTGTTCTTACCAACATTAAGAGCTATCTATATTGCAATTGATCAATCATGTCTTTGGTTATCTTGTGCATAAAATCAATCTTATCAAGAATTTCAACCCATGGTTTTATATGAAATGTGGAGGTGGATGCGTCTAGGAGGGGTTTAGGCACTACAACAAGGATAACCATCAACAAAAATCAAAACCAACTCTAACATGAAACTATACAATACAACACATGAACTAAAATGTATAAATACCTAGAAGACCATGTGGGATGTCAACATGAGTTTCATCATCAAATGTTAAATCTTTGAATATGGCATCTAATGCACACAACATTTTAGTAGGCATTGGTTCAACCCCCTCTTATTGCCTTAGTGCTTCTTCTTCTTATCTTTTTCTCTCCACCTCTATTGCATCTTGGGCTACAAGTTCTTATTGTTTACTTCTAAGAATGACAAAGGAAAAATGTAGAAAAAGTTTGAAAAATTTTCCTAAAAATGATATAATGACATAAACATGCATGTAAGGTATATAAAATAACATAAGGCTTAAAATGACAAAAAATACAATTAAAACATACCTGAAATAATAGGATGTGCTTGGTTGATTCTAAGGGATATCTTCTTGTTCACTACCAACTCCACAATAGTAACCATTTCCTCAACCAATGATCACTTCAACTTTTCTTTGGCTACATCATTAGCCTCAACACATAACTCCTTGGCTTTCTTAGCACTTCCATGTAAAATATGAGGTTCAATCCCTATGCTATTAAGGGAAGGAAAATTTTCACCAATAAATTTCATATTGGTAACAAACTTTGATTCCCTAATATCCTCATGTAGTGGATCTTGAACCTACATAACTAGAATAATATGTTTAACCCAAGGTTTTGAAATTTGGGAGTGATCATGAAATAACCATTTTTCATCCTTCTTGAACAACAAAAACTCCACAAACCTTCTTAAATATGCTACAAAAATGAAACATTCATATGCCATATCATCTCAAGATTGTTTCAAAATTTTAGGATCTCATTATATAGCCTAGAGACCAAGTGAGCAATTGAGTTGAACTTAGCACCATTAGTGAGGACCTTCTTCATGGTCCAAGCATGTCGAATACCAAGGACCTTTTCTACAATAGCAACATGGGAAATGATCTAGACTAAAATAATAGATATAACTCATTCATCTATACAACCTCACACTAGTCTAGAAGCAATCCACTACTACCATGACAAATTTTCAACCATTCTTCCACCTCCTTCCTAAGGTCTTTCCCTACTTTGGTGGAAAACTTCATGTCATCACAAGATATGTCAAGGAGGTTCCTAAATGTAGATTCATTAATGCCCAAGGTGACAAGCACACAATGAATATGAGAGATGAATTTTTTGGCTCCTTTGACAATGACATTCACCATCTTTTCAGTAGGCATGCATGGGCTAGGAATCATAAATAGATTAAGTAAATCTACATTGAAAATCTTTTCCTTGATATCTGGTGCTCTACTAGCCAACCACTCATGTGTTGAGTCTACATTTTTCCACTTAAGAATGAGTGTCTCCTCTGCATACTCTAAGGTGATTACGACAATGGTAGATTTTGGCATAGGATCTACAACACAAATTAGATAACTAGTTACCCTTTAAGCATGAGCACATCACACAAAACCAAAACAAAATTAAATATACAACAAACATATCCAAAAAATTAAAATTAAACTCAACCAAATAATTAAGACTAATTAAAAAATTAAGACCTAAGAAACCATGAAAACAACACAAATAGAGAACTTTGAAATTAATAACCAAAAAATGAAATAATAAGAACTATTAGCTTTTCTTATCTAGTCTAAGCAATGTAGGGATCCTAAGGGGCATGGGTGCTTGAATCCCTAAGTATGGAAGGCCCTACCAAATGTGAGTGGTATCATTAACCACACACTTATGGTAGACTTGAGATTTGTGCAAAGCATATTGGCTAAAGTCATCTCATAGCTGCTCCAAAATAACAAGTCTCATAGATGGACCTTGTCCGAAGATCTCTAATGTTATGTGTGCCAAGGATAGGAATTGGTGACTCTTAATTAATCCTCCATTGTGTACTATGTATCTACAACATATAAATGTAACAAGAAAATTATTAAAACCAAGTATACTAATGAAAAAATAGATGAACCAAAAACTAAGGATGACACTTATGCTTCCAAGTGGTAGATAGTGCCTATAGGATTTTGAAGCAATGTGGACTTAGTGGCCTATCATTAATGTGTTATTTTTATTATACTGAATAAACTTAGGCATATCCCAAATTTGGGATAACTTGCATATTTTTGATGCATACATGCCATCATGATGACTATCTTCCACATGAGTTGCAAGGTCATCTACAATGAACTTAGTAATGAGGCTAGCAAAATGGGACAACAAAGTCTTCATAATAACTATTGTGGTGTGAGAGGCCAATTGTGACCATAAATTCACATTGATGTTCTTGAGAAAGGAAGATAATAAATCTTTGGCCCCAAGCCTAAACCAAAGGGAACCACAATCCAAGACCATTTTTGAAGGAAAAATGTTTTGTACTAGGGTGTTTGCAACATAGAAGCCTAGCCAATTCAATGACAACTAGGATGGGTTCCAAAAAGGCCCTTCATGTTTAACAAAACCATCAACACATTATATGACCATGAATAAAATTCAAAAACTTATAAAAAAATAATAAGCATAATGTCAATGTTAATATAAAAAATTAAACAACTAAATTCACGAGTGACAATCATGAAAAACAAGAAAAAATTCAAAACTATGTAAAAAACCAAGTAGCCTATTAACATTGATGGCAATCTTATAGTTAAAATATGCATAAAAAATTATAGATAATTTTCATTAAGTATTAAACTATGAGAAAAAGCTATAAAAATTTTTATCCCATAACTAAAAATTCGTTAACAACTATCAAAATTCCAACTTAAATTTGATGAAATTTTGACTAGAAATCCTAGTTTATAATGAAATAACTGTAGTAAAAATTCTAGGAAAGATAGATAAAAATTTCAAAAATAATTTTAAAAGTTTTTAAAAACAAAAATACACCATGTAAATAACCATTAGAGGCCTTGAAAATGACCAATAAAATCCAAAAAGTACACCAACAATGCTTTTGTAGTCTAGGAATCTTGCAAGTTCAATACCTAAAATTACAACTGTATAGGGTAGTTCATGTAGGCAAAAATTTGAAAACAATTTACCAAAAAATATTTTATAATCCTAGTCAGTGTAAATATACATCATTCAATGAAAATTTTACTCCAAAAATGCAACAATAGGGATGGAAAAATTAACAAAATAGCCTAGAATCACTCCGAATATTTTCTGATGAAAACCTAGTTTGCAATGAAATAGCTAAAGTGAGACCTTTGGAAAAATTGTTAAAGCATTTTTAAAGTTTTTAAAAATTATTTAAAACCTTTCTACACTAGCCTAGAAATCTTGAATAGGCTGGGAAATTCATAGAAAATTAGTAAAATATGTAACACTATTATTTTTTATAGAGAAAAAATAGGTAAAAATAGAAAAAAAATCACTTTCCACTAGTCTAAAAAAAATCATAAAAAATTAACCATAGCTCCAAAAATAATGATTAAAAAAATCAATAAAACTACTAAAACATATAGAATAACCCTATTACCTTGAGAACTAAAATGTTTCTATGATATGTTTATAAAAGAAATTGTAAAGCTTAACTAGTTTTTGACAAAAAACAAGCAAAACACATAGGATGGGTTCAATAAAAAATTCAAAATTTTGTACAAAAAGACTCTAGCATTAAAATAATAATATTAATAGGTTGATACAATCTAGACTCAATATTCAAATCATTCAAAGCTAGAATGTTTCCAACACATAGGCCTAGGCACTACAAAGTGACTCCATATTTTGGCAGAAAACTAGTAAAAATAGTCAAAGAAGGGTAACTATCAATCATGCTAGAAGAACCTTCACCAATGGAGAGCCTAGGTAGGTGATATATTCCTTTGGCAATATCATCTGCCTCTTTTGAGGGTAGGTTTTTACTAGTCCCTCCTCTCTACAACATCTTGGACAAATAACCTTAAAACCTTCAACTCCTCTTCACCTCCTTGCAACTATGTTGTCTCTATGATGGAGAATGGTAAAGATACTCTAAGGGTTAATGAAAATGATGCCAAGAATGGTTGGGAAGCTTGAATGCCAAGTTCTATCTACAAGAACTAAGGTAGGAAATGATTTGCATAAAAGTTGCAATGAAGAAGCTTTCCTATACTTATGCATTGGTGTAACTCCTACAACACACTAACTGAAATCCATGTTTACATATGGAAAGTGAAAAATATGCTAGGTTTGCATGGTTCTTGATGTCAAATAACCTTTTAACATTGGGTTGGCCCCATAGGATGCCTCCCAAACAAACCACAAAGAATCCCAATATAATGGGATTTACAACTTTAGCAAAAACATACACTAGGATTGATGCTCAAATGTAACACTTCAACCTTGGAATTAGTTGTAAAATCCAACCATGGACAAGGTGCATCTACCAGCTATCCTTCCTTGATCCATGGTGATTAATAAATCCATATCTTGAATTGGAAACCAAGTATTGCTACCAGAGGATTCCACTTGCCAAAAACACCCAAAAAACACCTAAAACAAGACATTCCTGGTATTAATCTATCAGCCACATGTAAGGACACATTGGCTAGTGTAGTTTTACAAAGAATGGTAATGACCAAAACTAACAAGACCTCCAAGTAACCTCCAAGTTACCAAGATTAATTCAAAACCCTAACTGGAACCTTTAGAAGCTCTAAAACCCTATAAACCCTAGTAAAAGGTGTTAAAATTAACATTTATTTCAAACATAAATTATCATGATCCATAAATACACTCATCAAGATATCTTTGAGTTGATTGGATAAACAATAAACTAATAAGACCTCAAAAAACCTTCAAACTTGCAAACCCTAGCCTTAACACCTACTTAGAACCTTTGATGACCTTGCAACACAAAATAACAAGCCAAAACTAATTCAAACCTAGGAAATATGGTATCAAGAATAAAAAATACACTAGAAAATGTATAAATGTGAAGGAAATCCAAGAACAAGCCATCAACTAGTCTAATCAACCTTCAAAGGCCTCACTGTAGTCCTAGAACCATGCTAGAGCCTCCAATAGCCATCAAACCTTGAAAACTAAGCTATGAAATGATCAAAATTAGTCAAATCCTCCAAAGATATAGTATCATAAATCAAAATTATGTTGTCCAACATATTTTTGAGGAGAAAAGGCCAAATCAAGTCTCCAATAACCTTCTAAATCACTAGTTTTAATCCTAAATCCTAGCAGTAGATACTAGTGATCTTGGAAGCCAAGAAAACCAAGTTGATTGACCACCCAAATTACCTTAAGGCTAAGATTTCATAAACAATATACTAACATTAGCATTTCATATGCTAGCTAGCATAGTTTTAGTTTCAATAGTAGTTTTGACAATCTCATGAAACTTTGAATGGCCTGAAACTTAACTAGAAAAGCCTAGAACCCTCGAACCTGAATCCTACTGCAACTTGATCTTATTTTGGGCATGAAAATTCAAAATTTCATTAAACATATGCTAATTCTGAGAAAAAATATGCTATAAAGTGTATCTTCTAGGTGTAGGGCTCCAAAATACACTTTCATTAACCCATTTTAGTTTCAAAATGATCATTTGGCAACCTTAACACCCCTACGCTACCCTATTAGCCTATTGAAGCTAAAATTTCAAGTTTAAAATACTAGAAAATAATTTTTTCCATAATAATATGTTCTCATAAGCATTAAAAATTCTAGATAGCATATTTATTGGCTTTAGGCAGCATTCAAGATCTTTAGGGGGTCAAATCAACATCAAAGTTGACTAATTTCCATTCCCTATCCATGACATTAACAATTCAAGGCATTTGAACCTAGCAACTAATCCAAAAAATTTTAGAAATGAAAGTTTTATAAAAGATATGTTGAAGCTTCTAATAACTACATTGGCCAAAAAATGTTTCGTGATGGCCAATGTATTTATTCAAAAATGATTTATTTTTTCCTCCAAACAAACTCAAAATGTCCTTCCCAAGTGCCCAAACTATTCTATTGACCCCTAAACCCTCCCACCATGGCTTAATAAGCACTAAAACTAGTAAAATGTGATTCTAATTAATCAAAATTAAACATGTTTTACCTTATGTTACCTAACTTGCCTAGTTTGGCCTTATTTTACCATGTTTTGACGTTATTCTAGCTTTTTGCACATTATTGACCATCATTTCCATATCATTTTTCCAATCATCATGGAAAGGGCATGGCTAAGCACCATTGATGCAAGAATGGATATTAGAGATCTTTTCCTAGAAATATCTAAAGAAAATGCATTTGAAAAGATCAAGAAGAAGTGATTTCCATGCATCACATACAATGATATAGGGTGCAACTGTGTGCGGAAACTTTGGGAAGTGAACCAAGAATCCATCTCTACATGTAAGTAGTGTGCACCAAAAGTAAAAATTCAAAAGTTTCTGTATGCAGTAGCCACAAAACAAGAGGGCACCCAGTGGCTGACCACTAATTCTGAATATAACACACCTTTCATAGAACCAACTGAGAGCCTAATATGCACATATGTTGTAGGCATGGATGAACTAGAGCAAGTTCATCACCAACTCTTTAATGATGAAAATGATGATACCTCCTAGGGAGAGTTGGAAATTCCTAAAAATTTCAAATAAGAGCCCCTTGAACTGAAAATGCTACTAGCTGACATAAGATATGTGTTTTTAAAAGATGAAAAGCAAGTCATAATCAATGCAAATCTTGCTCTAGAAAAAGATGCTATTGAGTGTGGTTGAAAAATGGTTAGCAACCTTTGCCTGGTCATATCCTGAACTCAGCCATGATTTCTCTTAAAAAGAGTAAGTTTTCCAAATCATAGATGGGCTTTGTAATGAAATGAGGGAGACCCTTGGAATGTATGCTCAAGGTTAATTATACAAATTAAAAGTCCATCAGATACAAAGGCTAATTGGGCAAGTGGTAAAAGAAGAAGAAGAACTATGTAAACGAGAGAATGTTGAGAAATATCATTGGGACCCAACTCTTCAAAAGAAAAGGGTCCATCTCTATGATGAGGAAAAAGAGGTAGCTCTTAATGAAATGATTTCATAACAAACCTTGTCACTGCAACAATCTCTTGATGAACTCTAGGCAAGGCTAGATAGGATGTCAAAGTGGATAAATGAAAAAGCTACAACTTTTGTAGAAATTATAGAGGAGAAGGTAACACAAAATGAATTATGCAATCACAACAAATGAAGGAAGAAGAACCAAGAAATAGCTAGGAACACTTATTGGAAAATAAGGAAAATGACTATAGAAGAAGAGGCTATAGGCTCAACCATAGAAGAAGATGATGGATGCGGCATTTACCTATATAACCATCCAAAGGGCTATTTCTCAATCATGTTACATCGACATGAGTATTTGAATTTTTCATTGAATTCTAAGTTTGTACAAAAGCAAATGCCTAGAAAATTACCTTTTTCACAATGTAATTATAGACAGTCCTACAATCAAATATACCATCCTAGTGGGACTTCTTACTAGCCTCAACACTATCATCCAATGCAATGGGAAAACCCACAGTCATGGAGGAGGCCATCATCAAACTAGGCCTACCCTTACTACCAGCTGAATCCATATGGATATTATGTTCAACAACCTATTTCCTTGACTAGTTCTACCTCCTCTACTTCAAATTGCTACTACCACTCTCCTAAATATCATCAATTAATGACATCTTCTGAAGGATCACCACCTCACACCTCCCATTTTTCATCATATCCTAAATATTTTCATACTTCCCTCCACCATATGTCACCACCAGCAACACAAGAAGGTTTAGCACCACAACATCAATAAGAGAATGCCACTTGTGATGCAAGCATACATAGAAATAATAGTGCCAGTAGGTCTCTACCACAATCTCGGAAACGTCCTTTCTTTAGGATGGTTCCCATGCATAAGTGCAACACTCATGGACCTACTAACTCATATACACTAGCATAATGCCAATCAAGTGCAATACCCTTTCTTTCACAAGCAATGTATTCCAATCACAACATCCATCATTACTTCAACACCTAAAAGAAATGATGAACCTATCACTGTGAAGAGATAGAAGAATCCATGCATCACTACTAATATTATAGGGTGTAGTTGTGGGCCAAAAATTTAAAATATTAACACAACATAGAAGAAATTTCAAGAGCAGGTGTGTGAGAAAAAACCAATCTACGTAGTAGCTGCTAAACTAGAACACACCTAGTAGCTTGAAAATGAAAATATAAAATTGTTTCAAAGATGCATGGAGGCAATTAATCTACTTATTGGTTCTAAACTTAAGAAAATGAACAAAAAAAGACTTAGACATAGCTATCTTACACTTTGATTATACACCAAAAGAGGATATTAAACATGGAGACTTGGGAATTAAAATAGAAAATCAATAAGAAGAAGCAAACATATCTGGATCCCCCAACATGGAAATACCTTCAAGTCTAGATGAAGATAAATCTCCAAATGATCCAAACAAGACTATCACTAATGTTAGATGTGTTGTCACATGATTAATTAAATCAATAACAATGATAGATGGAAAAATAGTGGTGTATAACCAAGAGATTGTGTAGTCAATCTCCCAAATGGGTGGCCATAAGATTAGTTGTGGGGGAGATGCTCCATCTTGGTTCAAGAACTAATAAGTTTTTTTCACATTTTTATTTTTACAATTTCTTATCATTTTCCTATTTCTTCCAAAATTTTCTAATTCTTCATATGTTTTCCATTTCTTAATATTTTTCTTTTCTTTATATCTTTCTCTATTCTTGAGTCATTTCCTTTATGTTTTATGAATGTCTTTTATATTTTCGTTAATAATATTTTCAAATCATGATGCAGAAGTCATATGTTGGGTTTTTTGCTATGCTATCAAGATGATTGGGTAAGTAATTGTGTAAAGTAGTGAGACCACCTAATCCATCCCTCCAGTTCTTTGAATAAAAGGTCTTTTTCATAGAAACAATTTAGTTCTTCTTTCATGAAAGTAAAATTAATCAATGATCATTGTACCTTGAAGAAAGAGGGAATGACCAAGAGGGAATGGCAAAGGGTGTGATCTCAAGGGGACTTGTTGGATTTTCTTTTTGTCTTCCTTCATGTGATTTGTGACTCTTCTTAAAAGGTATCATCACTCCTCCATCAACCAATAAAATGGAAGCTCTCTCTTTGCATAGTGTGGTTCCCATTTCAAAAAGAAAATAAAAAAAATAAAAAGAAAAAAAAAAAGAAAAAATTCAATAATGGAAATTCAAAGAACATCCTTTAGACACAATAATGGGCTACAAGCACTGGTTATAGGGTTAGAAAAACATGTTACCCATGCATGAAGATACCCCTCTAACTAAGGCCCTTCCTTCCTTATTCTCTTTTCTTCTCTTTCTAGAGTGATGATTGTTTGTTAAGGTGATTGTGGACTCATGGTGGTAGGCAAGAGGGAACACATCAATGCAAGGTTACAGTTCATGATATGGACTTGATCTAAACTTGGAAAAATAGGTTTGCTAATCATAATAATCACATTTTTCATAAGAACCTATGTGGACATGATCATGTTCCTTACATCCCAATCTCTACAATCCCTTCTCATCCCATTATTCACCTCATTGCTACATGTGATTATGAGCCTTTTGGTTTTGTGTAATATAGTACAACATCCCAACCATATTAATTGTGTGTTGTTGGAACAAAGGTGTGGTCTACATTTAACTTCTTAGATGCCCATAGACATCTATAGAAATGGTTATGCAAGGGCATTATGGCAAGAGCCTAATTTTGGGAGGATCCACTTGCATAACTTTTGTTCATCATGGCTTTGAACTAACCTCTACATCTTCTAGAACATCAATGATAGTTTCTCTGAATTTATGCATAATTTTGGAACTACTTCTCATCACTTTCAATTACCTTTTTACTTTTTCCTATCTTTTTGTTAAAATATTCTTCAAGTTCAATATTTCTTGGCCATCTTTTGAATTAGACCCTTGGTTTCAATTGTTTGAAAACTTATGTACTTCCAAAGTTATGCTTACTAGCCATGGGGGCTAGGGATGTCTGCTTTGAAATTTTGAAATTTTTCTAACATCCTATTTTTGAACATCATGGTAACTAATAGTAATTGATCAAAATAATGTGAACAACTTCATGATTTTAGTTACCTCATAGCCTTGGGCATAGTATTCTATCATCACCTTGTGCTTAAATGAAAACTAAGGGATCCAAAAAGGGTTAATTATTAAGGAAAATTTACCAAAACTAATGTTGATCCTTTAGTGACTATAGGTGATGCTAAAAGAAATGCCTAAGGAAGAAGCTCTTTTTCCAAGCATGGAAACAAAGCCAAGAGAGGGACAATGGAGGATATGCCCATTTACAAATTGTAGCACATACAAGATAGGCACTCAAGCATTACAAGTTTGCTAAATCCATGGGACGATGAGAAGAAATTTCAATCCATTCTTCAAGAATGTTCCACATATCCAAAGAAGCATCTACATAATAATCTAGGTTGGAAGTTTGTTGCTGCTAGCGACAATAAGAAGAATCACCTTTAGTGGATTCTTAAAGACCTTTGCAAATTTTGTAATCTTCAAAGCCCATCTAGTCATTTTGTCACTCTGTCATTTTAAATGCATCCACTTGAATAAAATTTTGTAATGTGGCACTCAAAGTCAGTTAGTAGTTAGTATCAATCAATAATTTCATACCTTCTCAATTTTGTAAAGAAAGCTCAATCCTATCCTATTAACTCCAAGATGAGTTCTTATTTAGTTGTGGAGGACTGATGAATCATCACTTGGCTAGAATATCTGATAAAAAGTAAACTTATTAGTTGGCTTCAATATCTTAGCCCCAATATCCTTGCCCTGATATCTTCGCTTCAATATCTTAGCCCTGATAACAATGCCTTGATAACTGGGCCCTGTCAACTAGGCCCCATCAACATGGTTTGTTGCATCCTGTTGACTAAGCTTAGTCGACTAGGCCCCATCAATGTAGTCTATTGTGTTGACATAGCCCTATCGATGCAGTGCCTATTTTTGTCTATAAATACATGCTCACAATTGTGTTTATGCAATTATTTTGTCAATAGAGTAGTCGAACTCTTGTAGTTTTATTTCGTAATCTTATAGAACAATCCGTGAGTGCTCGTAGCGTGGATCTGAGTCAGTTGTATAATGTCTTATTTAAGTAGCAATGTACCTAGACACATTCCATGAACGACAATAAGATCGAGATTGATTCTTATTCATTACAACACTTTGAATTAGATTAAATTTACTTTTAATGCAATTTATATTCCATGTACTTGGTTAATATTTACGTTTCCATGCATGTTAATGAATTGGCGGAATGAGCGTGACTAGTTTTGAATGTAAACATGTATTCACTTGGTAATCCCAGCAACATTATTGCTTAGTTCATTGAATAACATAGCAATTGGTAATCCTAGTAGTGGATACATGGGTTCAAAACATGTACAACAAGTTGGGAACGAACACTCATTGCCCATAGGCTAATTTAGACTTTATCTTTATGTTGTCAATTATATTAAGTAATTGATTTCTTTATTATCGTTAGGAGTAGCACAAAGTCAAAATAATATCAAGAATCATATGCCTCACTCTCAACTAAACCATACATGACAAAGCCACCACTAGTCCAAGTGGGAAGATAGCAAACTATGATCAAGGCATAACAATCTAGATGCCACAACTAGTTCCATCTATGGAATTCAACCGGATCATGTGTGAATGTTTGTGATTTATATTCTTGCTCATCAACAATCCAATTTTATTCTGTAACAACTCACGTTTTGCCAACTGCAAGAACCCATGACTCGCATATCCTCGTCGAATACTTTTCTAAAACACCTACAAGACGTAGTGGTTCGCAACCAGTACTACACACAAACTACATTGTCATGTGTCACATAGCCTAGTGCATTGTCTAAATTTAGTTGAAGGTGCTCTGTATAGACCATCCAACTCACAACCCATTACACTGTCTAAATTTAGTTTAAGGTGATAACTGTGATTATTCCATACCTGTTTCTTGTTGAATTACAATAACCCTATGACTTGCATGTTCTTGCATAAAACTTTATGCCCTTGTGTGAGTCATAGTGGATTGCAACCTGTAAAGAAGCCTTGACTATGCTAGAATGTGAGACACATACAAGTCGCACTGATACTCGATAAAAAGAAAGTTGATATTGTGACAAAAATTTAGGAGCTCATGAGGGCAAACTTAAACCATGTCTATCGAAAATAAAATATGAATGGAAATATTTAATGTAGAAACTATGAAATGTTGAAATACGAATGGAATGTTGAAATGTGCCACAAAATAGCAATGAAATATATACAAATAAAAAGTTAATGGAAATACTTGTAGTAGCAAATGCAAGGAGGATTTGGGCCCTAGGTATATGTGGAAGCTTGACACCAAGTGCTCAGCAAGCATGAGAGTTTGAATTAGATTGGGCCACCACTATCAACATTGCTAAGGAATAAAAATGCCATCGTTAGCAACATCACTGAGGAAAGAAATGGGGTCTAAATTTTGTTGGCATCACATTTCATTTTTATCAGTAGGGGCATACAATGGAGGGATGGACATAGGAAGATGGATATCTATTCGTGATGCATAACATTGTATAGCATAGGATGAGGACATAGGTTTTTTATGGCCCAATAAGAACAAACATAACTTAAGGTCTAATAAGAACAAATGTAACTTTTGCCATTTGAAACCCAACTATGTTATTTTGTCCTGATTGATCCATCCCGGCTAGCAATAATAGTGCTCAGCAAGCAAGAGAGTTTGAATTAGATTGGGTCACCACTATCAACATTGCTAAGGAATGAAAATGCCACCACTATCAAGATTGCCGAGGAAAGTAAAGGGTAAAGAAATGGGGCCTAAATTTTGTTCTGGTGTTAGCATCACATTTTATTTTCATCGACATGGGCATAGGAGGATGGATATCCATTCGTCATGCATAACATCATATAGCATAGGATGAGGACATAGGTTTATAGGACGACATAGGTTTTTTATGGCCTAATGAGAGCAAACGTAATTTAAAGCCTAATAAGAACAATGTTTTGCCGTGGCAGAACAAACACAATTTAAAACATAACTTTTGCCATACCAAACCCAACTATGGTATTTTGTCGTGATTGATCCATCCTGGCTGGCGGCTGGCAATAATGGTGCTCTAAGCAGGAGAGTTTGAATTAGATTGGGTCATTGGGTCACTGGTATCAATGCTGAGGAGCCGCCATAATCCTGCTCTAAGCAGGAGAGTTTGAATTAGATTGGGTCACTGCTATCAACGCTGAGAAATGAAAATGCCACCGCTAAAACGTAATTTAAAACGTAACTTTTGGGAGACTTTTGCCGTCCCAGAACAAACGTAATTTGAAACGTAACCTTTTGCCGTCGGAAACTCAACTATGGTATTTTGTCGTGATCAATCCATCCCGGCATTAAAAGACAAAGTGAAGGACAGACGTAATCGATCCATCCCAGCTGGGAACAATTGTAGGGAACATTCAAAGACAGTTAATGGCCGTGTCAAGTCTATTCCTCTCTTGCAAGGTTGGCATTTCAAAATCCTAGCGGGGGCACCATCATTAGAGCGCTCTTTTATCTCCAGAAAAAGTCATGCACATCCTTATCCAGAACATCAGAGGAATCCTATCGTGGCTTTGTATTTTGACGTCACAAGGTGGTCATTCCATCCCGTAGTTTTTTGACACGTAAATGTATGAATGATACTAATGGTTTTCATCCCCGTGATACTGTCCATGAGAAATGACTGACAAGCGCATATAACGAAAGAACAAGGAATGAAACTTTGCGTGTAAACTTTAAACACTTTCCCAGAAGCTATACAACTTAACCGTTCTCGCAAAGCAGCCGACATGATAGAGTGTTTTTGGAATTAGAAAGTTGAGGTCAGGTGCCAAAGTTGACGCCTATTTGAAGGGTGGGGCCTTTCCATGATGATGGGTAAATATATCTTCGTCGTCCTTTAAATTTAAATATTAATGTTTATTTAAATAATTATATAATTACTTAAAAATTATGTAATATTACAATTTATGATTTGATTAATACTTTTAATTAATTACTATATCATATTTTATGTTTTAACTATTTCTGTTCAACAACTTAATCGTTTTTATGCAAAGTATTTATAGAATACTTGTTGTATTAAACCTTTCATTTGTAAAGCACTTTTTCAACTACCCTTAATTGAAAGATAAAAAGATTTTTGGACGGCAATGCACGCTGCAAATTTTATCCCTGGTTGAGATCGTGATCGTGAATTATATATACTCTGAGCAAGAACCTACGACGCAGTGGCTGAAACAATTAACTTTGGGCCTTTTGGTGTATATGAGTTGAAGAACATACATAGCTAGCAATGGCGGAAGAGGAAAGAAAGCGAGGCAAAGGTGAAAGGCCACATGCTGTGCTCATACCAATGCCGGCGCTGGGGCACATCACTCCGTTGCTGCAGTTGGCTCAGGTGCTCATGGACAGAGGCGTTTTCGTCACATTTCTAAACACAGAGGTGAACCACAAGCTGCTCAATCCTGTGTCCACGTCGCAGATCCGGTTTCTGAGTTTCCCGGACGGCCTCCCGCCGGAGCATCCACGCGTGCACAAGGTCGATGAGCTTTGGGACTCCGTCATCAACGTTTGTCCGCCGCACATACACGCCATTATGCAACATTCCATCGCCAATAATTCGCCAAATGATTATGATGCTGCCACACCACCGCCGGTCACGGCTATCGTCTTTGATAGCTGCATATTTTCTGCCAAGGCCATCGCTCGCCAATATGGAGTAGCCGCCATCATGTTCGTAGCCCACAACGCCTCCAGCCTTTCCGCCTTGTTGTCCATCAATTCTCTCATCCACCACGGCCTTATTTCAATTCCCCGTGAGTAGCCCTTTTATATTTATTCTTGAAACTACGGCAGTTATGTTTTAATTTGGTCGATTCTATTATGTTTACAGTCAGGACCCTCACTTCAGTAGTGGCATGAGAGTGCTAACAATTAAATTTGCATTTATTTTCCCTATTTTGGCTTTGAATTCGAATCGGGTTCTTTATCTAATTCTCTTTTTTTTCTTCCAAACTAATTTCTTGCTTCTTTCTTCTTTGACCTATCTATTTTTTCATTTATACAGATATCATACGGATTAGAAGTTCATCTATTTTTTCATTCATACAGATATCCTACCAATATAATGTTTTTTTTAAAAAAAGTATTTGATGAGCTTTCTTTAAATTTTATGAATGAAATATTAGTTCAATTTCTTAATAGATTCTCTCTAATATTTTGCGTTAAGAATGGAGTCTGCTGTAATTTTATGGGCAAAATATTATTTAAAATTACCGATTTACTTCTTTGTCCACCAAAATTATTAAAAATAAAATCAAATTTTTACTTGATACTTTGACGTAGCCTCTCAAAGGTAAAGGACTACATCGTGTCCAAAATTTATTTTGGATGCTTACAGAAAGATACCTCTCCAATCTTTAAACTTACTTTTGAACCACAGCGTTACTGGAATCGTTTTTGGTTTTTTCCATAATTTACTAGAGTTATTTGTTCATAACCGTAACCCAGCGCTACTCAGGATATTTTGTCAATAATTCAACTAAAAATAACTCAATACTACATAATATATTCCTGTGCTAAATTTATCGTCAAAAACTGAGCGTTGCCTGCTAAATCAAATCTCTCAAACTTCGTTTGTAGGGCACTTCTTACCACTAATCCAACACTAAGGTACATCGCACATGCGAAGCATGTCCCCTAGTCTAACACCAGGTGTTGGGACTTGGGACTCATGCTGCTTCCGGAAGTTTAAAACATAAGTCGCAATGGTGCAGTGTTTTAACTATATATCCTATACTCATCATCATGGCTTGGCTTGTACTGGCGTAGGGGATGAGGAGAGGCAGCGGGAGTTGATGGAAAAGGACGTGACGTTCCTGCAGGGCTTGGAGTGGCTGCGCGTAAAGGATTTGCCGAGCTTCATGCACGATATTTCGGACGGGACTCTGGCGCTGCTCAGCCGAGGAGGCTACGGAGACGGCACAGGCGTGGACTTGGTGGTCATAAATACGTGGCAAGAGCTGCAAGTGGAAGGCACCGTGGTGGCACACCTCAACTCCGGCGAAACGTACGCCGGAAAACTGCTGCCGGTGGGGCCACTCATC
>MNCI01007203.1:925085-978012 GCA_015680685.1 Gnetum montanum
GAAGACGATCGCTGCATAGCGTGGCTGGACAAACACAGAGCGCGCTCCGTCGTATACGTCAGCTTCGGCAGCATAACGCTGATGCGGCGGGAGCAGGCGGCTGAGCTGGCATGGGGGTTGTTGGACAGCGGGTGCTCCTTCCTGTGGGTTTTACGTCCAGACTTCTTCATACACGACGAGCAGGAACACGAGCACGAGCATGGCCTTGAGGCGGTGCTGGCGGCGCTGGAATTGGCGGATAAGACGGAAGGGGAAGGGGAAGGGGAAGGGGAAGGGGCTGGGCCGGGAAAGGGGTTGGTAGTGCAGTGGGCCCCACAATGGGCCGTGCTGAGACATCCGGCGGTGGGAGGCTTCGTGACGCACTGCGGTTGGAACTCGTGCGTTGAAAGTCTAACGGCGGGTGTGCCCATGCTGTGCTGGCCTTATTTTGCGGATCAACTTACTAATTGTAGAATGCTCACGCATGTGTGCAAGGCTGCCTTGCTAATGGGGCATCATATTCAGCGCCATGAAGTAGCCACGTTGGTAAGGGCGCTCATGGAACACCACGAGCCACCCAACGCTGCCGATGAGGATAAGGCTAAGGCTGGGATCAGAAGAAATGCCGAGAGCGTCCGAGAGAGTGGTTTGCAGGCCGTTTCCCAGGGAGGGTCATCCAGCGCCAATTTATGCCGCCTTTTGGAGTCAATCTCACGGGGCGGCCGCTCAAGTTGACAGCATCTTACAAATTTTGGATGTCCCTTAATAATTGTTACCACCGTATGCTTTATTATCTGCGTTTGTTTTTTATGACCCGTGACCCTTCGTTTTTAGTTGGTCTGGTCTGTCTTTATTCAGTCGGCTTACCAACTTCCGCCGGATCACCTCCTTTTAACGAGAGATGCGGATTCTGCCGTCAAGGCCAAGATGTATCCCTCTTCTTCTTTTTTTATAGAATTATTTAAGGTCACGAAATTTTGCGAATGTTCAATATTTTACAGGGTAAAAAGATTATCAAGAAAGAGTAAAAACAATATTTAAATAGTGGAGAAAAGTTTGAAAGCCGGTAGATCTTACCACCAAATATAAAGAATCAACTTTAAACATAGATTTTACCTCTATAAAAGTTATGTTTGTGGAGGAGAATGCAACCCTCGAGGTGAGAGAGAATGGCCACACGCAAAAGTGTCAAAGTGAGAAATATAGTACTTGTAAAAGCAATCATAATTTTAGCAACCTTGTTGACTAAAAAGATTTTAAGAATCAAAAGGCTTTAAAATGAAAGCAAGACATAATATATGGAATGCAATTTTAATAGCATCATAAACAATGGTGAAATATATGTGACAATTCAAGGCAACAAAGTTCCCTGCTGCCACTAAACTAACACTTCACTATTACACATTATTCTATTCTCTACTTTCAACTTAAAGGTGGTGTAATTACATTTTAACTTTACTTATTAGTACTCTTATGGCTATTGAAATTCTTATATGTAATATTTTGCTTTGTCATGTGTGCCACATCCAAGTTTGATATTGCTCTTAAGCTAGGTGTCTAAAAAACTAGACAAGATGTCTCCTATCAAGCAAGCTAAATTAAAAATTCAAATTCAAGAATGGATGGAAAAGTGGTTAACTCATCCTAGTATGTTTCCTTGGGGTGTCCCATTCCTATTTGTGAAGAAGAAGGATGATAGTTTAAGGCTATGCACTGATTATCATAAGCTTAATTAGGTGATAATCAAGAACAAGTATTTCTTTTCATGCATAGATAATATGTTTGACCACCTGCAAGAAGCTAAATTATTTTTGAAGATTGATCTTAAGTTTGGGTATCACCAAGTATGAATTGAAGAAGAAGATGTTTCAAAGATAACATTTTAGACTTAATATGAGAATTATAAGTTCTTGGTCTTGCACTTTGGACTAACTAATACTTTTTCCATTTTTATGCTTCTCACAAATAGTGGTATAACACCATACTTGGATTTGCTTATTATTATGTTCATAGATGATATCTTGGTGTACTCATAGTTAGAACAATTGCATGAGTAGCACTTGCAGATAGTGTTGTAGGTCCTTCATGAGCACCACTTGTATGCTCAATCCTCCAAGTACTTTTTCTTGTAAAAATACATCTAGTTTTCTACGTATTTGATGTCTGAAGTAGGTATGGTACTGTACCTTTCTAAGAAAAACAAAAAAACATGTAAATCTGTGATTGGTTAGTTACTAAGAATGTGATAGAGATGAGAAGCTCTCTAGGTTTGGTTAGATATTATTAGAGGTTTATGAAGAACTTTTCTTACATTACTTCATCTTTGAAAAAGTAAAATACACATTGCCAATGAACTTTTGATTAGTTGAAGAGGAGGTTGATTTTTATCCTTAATTTCATTTACTTATAGAAAGTCATATGATGTATGCACCAATGCTTTTTGTGAAGGTTTTGGATATATCCTCATGCAAGAGGATAAGGTGGTTGCTTATGCATCAAGATAGCTCAAGTTTCATGAGATTTGTTATCCAACACATCATCTTAAGTTGGGTTTATGGTGTTTGCAGTTAAGATTTGATATCATTATCTCTATAGAGCAAAGATGATGATTTAGATTGAATACAAGGATTTGCAAAACTTGATGAATTAGCCTTATCTAAACCTATGTTAGAGAAGGTCAATCAAGTTGTTGACTAATTTTCCATTTAGTATCAATCAAGAAAAACTAACCTAGTTGGACATGCCTTAAGTTGGATTACAAGTAAGACGCATAGTCTTCTGATTCAATCAAATGTGCTGGAGTGGATTTGGGAGGAGAATTAGTGTGACCCTTAGTGTTTGTAGTTGAGGCAAGCCAATGAGACCACAATGGTTGAAACACCACAAAAATTTCAGCAACACTTCCAGACAACTTTAGAGCCTCTGAAACGGCTTCAAGCAACCCACCATGGAGCAAGCAAGGTTCCCCTGGGGCCCATAGATCACGACGGCAAGTGTCGGTGACAAGAATCATCAGTTTCAACGTCAAAAAGTGCAATTTTGGCTAAGTACATTGTGCTTACGCTACACAGCGTGAGGATCAGCATCATCAACTTTTGGAGCCCTGAAACTGAGTCAAAATAGGCCGAAATCAAGCACAAGGACCCCCCATGACCTTCACCAAGGTCCCCAGCAGCTCCCAGCCTCCAGAAAATCAAAATTTGGGCCTTAAATGAGGTATTTTCAGTTGATTACACTGGGGCCACATTTTCTTACGTTGCACAACGTAAGGATCAATGTGATCACTATTCATAGCGTAAACACTATTCATCCACGTAAACACTATTCATCAGCATAAACACTATTCATCAACGTAAACACTATTCATCGCATGAAAACTATTCATTAGCATAAATACTATTCACCAGTGTAACCAACTTCCAGAAAATTCCAGAAAAATTTCAAAAAATGGCAGAAAATTCTCAGCATCAGCAACTTCCAAAAAATTCCAGAAAATTTCAGAAAAACTTAGGGACAAAGAAGTTTTAAGCAAGATAGGTTGAATTTCCCTTGTACATTTCATTGTAAATCTTTATTTGTGGGATAGTCAAGCCCTCACAGTCTAAATTAAATGTACTTTCATGGGCTTGAATAACTCATAAATTGTAAAAAGCGATGTACCTAGTTAAGAATATAGCTTGCTAACACACATCCAACTCTCGCTAGCACGCATCCAACCCGAGCACAACTGTCCATTGGATACATGTCACTAGATTTGCTTTTCTTTCATATCCCAGCCATTGATTCCATTCTGGAATTTTGTGCCGGAGCCCGGCCCAACCCTAAAATGACCCAATCAATTCACATAAATCGAGAGGCAAAAAATGGGAGACATTAGCAATTCTGAGAAAGTGCAAAACCTGCAATCCTTGGGCACTCGATACACCTGACTGTTGGCATCCAAGCATTTCTCACATTCATCACATCACTTCAAACATCATCCGGGGGCTTAGTGCTTGACCTGCCATCCACACGTGCAGCTACACTTTGACCGGTGCATATCTTTTTTATTCAGCGATACAATACAGTTCATTGTCTTCCATTTACATTGTTTAGTTCTATTGACGCTTTGTTTACAATATAGCTCTGTTTACGCTTTATTTATAATTTAGTATGCTCTGTTTACATTTTTTGTCACTGTTTGCATTCCATTTACATCCCGTTTACATCATTCACGATAACCCTAGCACTAGCCGTAGCTTACGCTTGGGGAAGTCCTTGGTTGATTTGCGTGGAAACCATCCAAGGCACTTTACCTTCGTTCCTTTTTCTAGCTTGCCCTCAAGCGAAGGTAGGGTCATCTATGGCTGCCTGATGATCTTTCGATGTTTGTTTCCCTTCCAACCTCACACTGACGATTTAGATCAGTACATTTTTTGGCGCTAGAAGGAGGGCTGGACTTGTTTTCTGTTTAATCGAAACGCTGATCACGTTACCTGTAACTTACGCTGCTACAGTGTTCACGCCGCTACAGTGTTTACACTACTACAGTGCTCACACTGCTATAGTGCTCACGTTGCTACAGTGCCTCTACAGTGTTTTTTTCAACAAAAACACACAAAATACATCCGTTTCAAAGCTGAATTCACCGTAATTCACACCTAGACAAATTTTCAGTGTTCAAACGCTAGACACTTAGACAAATTTTCAGTATTCATACGCTGACATTGGTCACGCTGTGGTTTGATCGGTTTGGTCATGCTGTGTTTGTGTCATGCCAGTCACGGTGCAACTGCTTACAATCCAACCCCATTCATCTAGCCCAGTTTGCTCAAGTTCATCATGGAATCCTTCCAAATCAACCTAGTAACACTACCAATGGCTGAAACTTTGAACCTTGTGACTGCTACGGAATCCATAACTATCATTGAACAAGTAAACCCCTTAAGGTCCTACACGCTAGTCACTTAGGATACAGGGCAAAGACCCTATCTATGCCCCTCTTACACCTGAACAGTACAACTTCATATGTGTTAAAATCCAAGCCAACCTACCTATTGACTTTACAGAAAGGAAAGAAAAACGAGACTATGAACTTATCCACAAGGGAGGTCGTGAGTTCATCCCTTCAGCATTTGACATAATCCCACTCTCTGAACACCATCATAGACTCATATCCCACCTTCTCATGGCTAGAAGTCAAGCATTACAACTACCTCCCATAGAGCCTTAAGATGAAGAAGATGACTTTGCAGCCCAATCTGAACATGGAGAATCATACCATACCGTTAGCCCCCATTCCCATACAAACCCACCGTTTCAACTATTCCTAAAAGAAATAATATTTCAAGATCCATATGACCAAAGAGATCATTAAGAAGTAGATCCATATGGCCAAGGCCTATATCAATTCTATCAATACTCAACACACTGACTGGCAGGCCATATTGGATACTCATGCATTTTCCCATCAGGCGAAAGTTAAGAACTAGGACATGCAAATCCAGGACCTTACTGAGTACATGGAGTTGGCAAACCTACGGTATGCCAACCGTACCATGTTAATAGTAGGGTGCCCGAGAATAAAGCTCGAGCAACAAATAGCCACCACCTATGTTAAAAATGAAGTAAAATTTGTAAAATGCAAGAAATTGTTACAAAAATTGGAGGTTGCAAATTCTGAATTTGAGGTGGTTAAAGCAAGCTACCAAGGACAAAAAGGTGTTGCAATAGACTTGGCTCAATGGCTTGCAGATTTTCAAGAGTACAGCGACAAAGCCAAACCCTATGAGGAGGAATGACGAGTGTTTGTGGCTTGGTATGTCAAGGCAAATCAAATGTTTCCACAACTAGCACAAGACAATGGAAAGGTACCCATGGAGGAGCCACCACCACTAGGAACTACATGAGTTCCATCAATTTTATAGTAGTAGGATTTTCTTTTTCATTCCCTGTGTTGTGTCTTAATTTTGTTTTGATTCCATATTGCAGCATGAATCCATTCTCACCAGTCAATAATCCCATACCTATCCACTCTATAATCAATGGATCTTTCTCTCTCTGTAACTCAAGGATGAGTTTTCATTCAGTCATGGGGGTATGATGAGTTATCATTTTGTTGTCTGTGATATCACATGTGTGATATCATGTACGGGATATCGCAACCTATCTCCTCATCTATAAATAAGAGGTAGACAGATCTGGTAGGCAGTTTTTTAGACTTAGTTTTTGAGATTTTATTTTAAGTGTTAGATTTAAGTAGTTCTTATCTTAACCTTTTCCTCCCAGTGCATGTCCACAATGTGGTGATTGTAATTGTACGACATCCTTATTTGAGTGTGACGTACTTGGACATGCACATGACCAGAAATAAAGATCGATATTACTTCATCATTGTAGAATTCACTTAGTTTAATTAATTAATTGTTATTGTTATTTATTTCTTTCATAGTTAATATTTCTTTACCCTAAACTCTTTGATTAGGAGCATTTAACTGTGACTACTTGGTAACCTAGTAGCGTACCTAGGACTTACGCTTGGTAATCCTAGTAGTAGTCATGCATGAAGTCCAAGATGTATACAGATGATTGAGGAATGGATGCTCATCACACTTAGGCTAGTTTAGATTTTCTCTCTCACCCTCTCTCTCTTAGCTTAGTTAATATTATTTCCCATTATCTTCAAGAGTAGTGTTAGCATAGGAATACATCATACACCTCACTCTGGACTAAACCATACTTGACAAGTTAATACTAGTCCAAGTGGGAAGATAGTGAACTACAACCTAAGAATGACTGTCTAGGTACCATAACCAGTCCATCTGCGAAGTTCAATCGGATCATGCGTGAAATGTTGGTATTCGTATGGTTGAGTGTAGGGGTACCTCACCACTCATCAATTGTAAACTTTATATTTTGGTAAAAATAAAGATGATTCAAAGAATATGTACAAGATATGCCTAAGGAAGTAGGGGCTTCACTTTGCTGGGTGTTTGGATTCTATTTAAACTAGTGCGTTTGGATGCCAAAGTTACCTCCACAATCTAAATGTTCCAAAACTTTTGTAACTATAGAACCTTGCCACACTCACTATATCTACAATGTTGGTGATGTAGGGTGTCATGTCCCTAGTCCTAGATGATGCTGCTACATAACGAAGATGGTGTCTCTTCATAATAAGTGTTATTGTTATCAAAACAAGACCTGAAAGGGCAATTGTAATTAAGACGCAAAAGAGCATGTTGTAATAATGGACATGTCTCTTAAGGTAACCTTTGGAAGTTTGACCTATAGCATTTATACCTAAGGTTAGAGTTTCTACCAACATGGAGTAGTAGAGCTAGTATAGGCAAGTCACGGGAGCTAGGTAAAGTGGTACAAAAACAAGAAGTGGACAATCTTTCCCTTCTTGTTAGTTGTAGGCCTAACCATGGTGGCAGTGCTGAATTACATCTAAGGGATAGATGTCAAAGGAAGAAAATCCTAAGGAACACTCTCAAAGAACATTTTGGATACACTATTCCATATCAATGAAGCATTCTTTTCTTTTTCTTTTTGCATTTTTCCTATTATTTGCTTTATACATAATGTCAAATATCACATATATTTCGCATTTGGTATATTTTCTTAGTCCTCATAATCTCTAATATATCATATATTAGACATTTTTCATGACATCTATGGATGGGATGTCATACTTTGTATCAAAGAAAACCACGACCTAAGGGACATTTAGAACCATGGATTGACTACAACTTGATGATGAACCAAAGAGTCATGAACTAGGAAGAATCATGGACCACCAACCAAAAAAATTATTTCATGGATATCATTTACTAACAAATATCGAATCATGACTTATTAAGATTCATCAATTATAAGAGATGTTGGTAAGATAATATATCGGTCTAGGTAATCTTATCCATCTTAATACTATAATTATTAATTTATTAGGATCATTGTTAAAATTCTTTTATAAAAGTAACCATGACTTGAATTGATCTTCTTTTGTTAAAATTCACTATCCAACTAATCTAGAAGATATTAAGTTACCATATGTCAACCTAGAAATGTCACTTCAAAAAGATAGACTAGTTTGATCTTTTTAATTTTAAAAAAATCAAATTCATTTTTGAATCCAAAGACTATATCAAAACTGTAGTACTCGTCAAGATGATTCCAATGGTACAAATTTCATCTCGATAAAACTTATAGTTTCAAAGATAATGATGTTTAAATTTTTTTGTTTTGCATGCATTAAATAATATTAAATTATTATTTAATAAAGAAAAAAGAAAAAAGAGAGAAAAAAGAAATTTTTAAGTAGGAGGTCATGGGTTCAAACCTCAAAGCCTCAACTTTAAAAATATATTTTAAAAATTGATGAGACGCGAATTGCACAAGACACGATATTGCATACGCGATATCGCGTCCACCGCAATATCGCATCCCCTGCGATATCGCATACGTGATATCGCGGTTCGTTGCCATATCTATAAATAAGAGATGGCACTCCCCTCATTGATCATCCTAGGCATAAAGTAGCGAAGCTCTAGTGGATTGATCACCCTAGAGATAGAATATTTTCCATGTGCCCGCAGTAGGAGTCCCCCAAGTGAACGGTTCTTTATTCAAGCAGCTTTGTACCTGAACGCAAGTTGTGTATGGCAATAAAGACGAGCTTTGCGGATAAACCTTGCAGTGAATGGATAGGTTTAATTAATGTTATTTACTGCTTTCCTAGTAATGCGGCATGAGTACGACTTGGTTACGAGCGTTGACGAACGTGTACGGCTAGCCAAGGAATCGGCTACTCATTGTGAGTAGATTCTCTCATCCTTTCCTCCTAGACATGAGACAAGTACGACTTGATTACAAGCATCTACAGATGTGTATAGCTAGTCAAGGAATCGACTGCTTGTCACACTTAGGTTAGTTAAGTGCCTCAGTATGACCGCTTCGAGCACATGCGTTATGTGTGGTAATCCCAGTAATGATTAGCATTTGGTAGCCACAATTGCACAGTTCAGGGTGTGTATGGTAAGTGGGAACGGATGCTAACGCCAGGACTTAGTGTTGTAGTTAGAGTTAGTTTTAGTTTCTCTACCCTTCACCTTTTAGCAGAGGCGATAAACCGAAAAAGACCAAAAAAATCATATACCTAGGACTTACTTAACCATACACCATGAAAACAACAAGTAAGTCTGGGAAGACAACGAACGATTAACCCCAAGTGTTTCTTGTGGCGTTAAGGCATTTATTCTTCGGAGTTCGACCGGATCGCGCGTGTACGCTCGTTTCATATGGTTGAGTGTAGGGGTACCTCGCCATTCATCATTGGCGCTATTGCTGGGGACTAAGTGTTTTTATGCCAATTGAACATTAGGAATCATTCACATCGTTGTGAGCTCTAACAAACCTTTGGGTTAATCAGTTAATCAAGAATAGAAAGAACAGTAAACAGCACACCATAAGAATGGCTTCTTCTCACAAAATCAACTCACCTAAGGACAACACAGAAGATAGTCAGCATCACACGCATAACCGAGACCAGCCATGTCCTAAACAATCTAAGGTCATATATACTCATCCTGAAGAGTGTGTCTCTGACTTTACTTTTATTCTCCATCAAGATGAACAACTGCGGTGGAGAGATCTGCAAGGTAACATTGTGTTACCTCCGGATCGATCAATCCCTAACATGCTTTTCCGTGCCTTAGCACAGATTGGCATGCAAGAGCTATTCGCTGAATACGTTACTGAAGATTATGACATGAGGGATTATCATCCCACAAATGCCCAACATATTCGGGACAAAAGGTAAGAGAGCCAACATTCATTGTTGAAGGGCAAGGTCCCCCATGTCCTTAGTGAAATAGGAGATGAGGAACCCCACACAATGGGTTTCTTAGAAAATGATGTTCCCCCTCCTCACAATGGTGAAGAGGTTAGGCATTAGGGCCTTCGATCAACTGTACATGCTGCAGGCTCTGATCCCCATGAGCACCAACTGTTCACGGTAGGAACAACCACTGACACTAAGGATGGACACTTGGATCGTTACAACGATCGGGGCCGAAGCAGCCGAAGAGAAGGTAAGAAACATCGCCATGGTGATGGATCCCCTTCCTCTTGTCCTTCATCTCACCATTCACACTCTCCTTCCACATCTAGGCGTAGCCACCATGAACATAAAGGAGAGGATAAAAGTAAAAAGGATGAAAGACCTCAACAGGAAGGTCGAGAGGAGTTAGGACAAGGGCAAGGACGTAAGGAGAGTAGGGAACCACCACGAAGACATCACAGACGTCATGATAGAGATGATCATGACGAACCCCTACTCGCAACCCAAAGCATGCTAGATATCACAAAGGCAATTAGGATCCCCACAAGGCATTTAAAGGACAGTAGGATCAAGCATTAGGACATAAATAATATCCCACGTTTTGAAGGGGGATACAATGCTGATCCTCAACATCATTTATAGGCATTCCACGATGCCGGTGCCTTGCAAAATATAGATAATGAGTGGTAGAAGCTCAAGATGTTCCCAAGGACACTCATCAAAGAAGCAAAGAGCTGGTACTGGTCCTTACAACTGGAAACCATCAGGAGGTGGAGTACGATGCTTGAATTTTTCAACAATAAGTATCATACGTACTCCAGAGTGTCCAATTTGCGGAAGCAGATCCAAGGCTAGAAACAAGGTGCTTATGAACCCTTGGATGCTGCCATGGCCCATTACTATACACTGCTACATCGTTTCCTAGGCCATGGGTATGCTAAACGGGATCAACTTCGCCACATCATGGATGGGATACGAAATGAAACGAGAAGAAATCTTGGGACTTACGCCCAAGGGAGACTTTCCCAACTAAGAGCCCATGAAGTTGAAAGGTTGTTGGAACAAGTAGCGCAAGAAGAGGGTGAGCTACGGAAGAGGGAAAGTGTGGAAGAATACAACCATGATCCCTCCCTTCGCAAGAAGGGAGTAAAATTCTGTGATGAGGAGGATGAGTCACCACTCGAAGAGTTGGTGAACCAGAAAACCATGCTGATCCAAAAGTTAACAACGGAGGTATCGGCTAAGGTAGACCAAATATGGGATTCCTTAGACTCAAGAATTGAAACAATCTTGAAAATTGTAGAAGAGTCTAAGGTAGAGCAAGGTAGTAACAAAGGCAAAACCAAGCGGAGAAACTTAAGCCCTGCACATAACAAGGGTAAGGGAAAAATTTCTATCTCCGATGAGGCTATAGATTCTAATTCAGACAATGATAGTGGATGTGAGGTCTGCTACTATGACCATCCTAAGGGATGTTGCCCAATTATCTCACATCTACAGGAGTCTGGGGTGTATGCACTAAATCCAAGACTTAATCAATGGCAAACACCCTGAAGGTTAACTTACCCACAAGGTAACCCAAGGCAGTTCCACCAACCCCTAACATATTATTCAAGTGGAACACCTCCACAGCCCATTGGACAACATTAGCAGTGGCAATACCCACAGTCATGGGGGATGCCACCACCAACACATCAATACTCTTACCAGCAACCTGATCCTCATAGATATTATGTGCAGCAACTACTTCCTCCAGGTGACTCTACGAGTCACATAAAAACTCCATGTTACTACCGAGTTCAAGAATATTTCAGGACTTTCCCTTCATCAGGAATTGTCCCATACCCACGATATCCTCCAAGTTCATCCGCACTTCTTGCACCTATGGTCGCACCATCAACCGCTCCAACGAAAGCCAAAGTAAATCCCACTCAACCGCAACAACCTAACACTATGAGGGCCTCCCAACCTTCAATATTAGTTGGTTCTAACAATCATTCACCAAGAAGACCCTTCCTTAGGACCAACAATCCAACCAAAACTTCGCCATCACAAGCAGTTGATCATCCTAACACTCCCATACCCAACACGGTTTTAGGAAACCCTCCAGTAGCAAAATCACGTCCAATGCATACAGTTATGTTAATGCATACAGTAACTGACTGGATCAAGGTGGGCCACCTCCCAAAAACATTATCAGATCTGGGAGTCCCCTTAGTTTACCTCCAAGTCGGCTCTTCTTGACTTAGGTTCCGGGGTTAACTTAATTTTGAAAAAACTATATAAAACCTGGAACCTGCCTCCACTCAAGAAGAGCAACATTCGCCTAGAGCTGGCTGACCAATCCATCACTATTCCCCTAGGATAGGTTGAAGACATTGTTACCATTGTCAATGGATGGTCATATCCAGCTGATTTCCTAGTGATCAAAATAAACAATGACAAGGGGAATTTTCCAATTATCATGGGAAGGGCATGGCTAAATACAATCGATGCACGCTTAGGAATTCATAACCTTTCCCTAGAAATATCCAAGACAAATACATTTGGGAAAATTGAGAGGAAAAGAGTTCCATGCATCGCATATAGTGACATAGGGTGTCATTGTGTGTAGAAATCATGGGTAATGTGAAGTTTAACATTACCTGCATGCGATCAGTATGCACAGGAAATTAACATACAACAGTGCCTATATGCAACAGCCACACGACAAGTAAACACTCAGTGGCTGATGGTTGATAAAGATAATAACCCAACTACCTGCATGGAACTAGATGAGGGAATAACTAGTGCTTACCTTGAAAGCACAGACATATTGGAGAAAGTCTGATGCCAACTTCCAACCTTTAACTCCAAAAATATTAACTGGGGAAAGTTGGATATTCCTGAGGAGTTTAAACAAGAGTCCCTAGAGTTAAAACCATTGCCCACCGGTCTAGAATAAGTTACCCTCAAAAATGGAAAATCAGTGATCATAAACGCAAAGCTCGTGCCCACGCAAAAAGAAAGTTTGCTTGGGGTGATAAACAAGTGGTCCACTACCTTTGCTTGGTCATACCCTGAACTAACTAGAATAGATCTGTGGATATGCCAGCATAGAATTTATACAGACCCCTCTATGAAACCTCATAAACAACCCTAGAGGCGACTGAAACCAAAACTAAAACAAATAGTGAAGGAGGAGCTAGAGCAACTTCTCAAAGCAGGGTTCATTTACCCGATTGTTGATAGCGAATGGGTTAGCCCTCTTGTCATCGTACAAAAAAAGGGAGGTAAATGGAGAGTATGTATAGATTTTAGGTTGTTAAATATGGCAACATTCAAAGACCATTTCCCACTACCCTTTGTGGACCAAGTCATAGACACTATAGCAGGGCATCGCTATTACAGTTTTTTTGATGGATATAGCGGATACAACCAAATATGAATTGCACTAGAAGACCAAGCCAAATCAACGTTCACCAGTCCCTGGGGAACGTTTGCATATAAAAAAATGTCTTTTGGCTTGTGCAATGCACCTGCCACATTCCAATGCTTAGTTCTAAGCATTTTTCAACAACAAATAGGCAATGGAGTAGAAGTCTTCATGGATGACTTCTCCACCTATGGAACAAGCTTTGATCAAGCCCTCAACTGGTTGGAGCTAGTATTGAAATGATGCGTTGAAACCAACCTTAAGCTTAGCTGGCAGAAGAGCCATTTGATCGTTCAAGAGGGCATCATGCTGGGGCACAAAATTTCACAATCAGGAATTGAAGTTGACCTAGAAAAAATTAAAGTCATCCAAGGAATCACCCGAAAACCAAAAACCGTTAAAGACATGAGGTCATTCCTTGGACACACTGGCTACTATAGGAGGTTTATTGTGAACTTTTCAAAAGTTACCAAACCGTTGGTAGAATTAACAAAAAAAGATGCACCATTCGAGTGGACCAGGGAATGTGAACAAGCATTCCAAGCTCTTAAACAAAGGCTTGTGGAAACTCCCATTCTACAAGCACCTGACTGGTCCAGACCATTCCATATCATGACCGATGCATCCAATTATGCTTTAGGAGCTGTACCGACACAACTAGATGAACAAAAATGACCTTATTACATCCATTGTGCTAGTAAAAGTATTACTGGTGCACAACTTAAATACACAACTACAGAAAAAGAATTAATGGCTGTTGTGTTCGCATTGGACAAATTTAGACACTACGTATTGGGTTACAAGGTATATATCCACACAGATCATAGTGCAATTAGGTTCCTTATGAATAAGCCAACGGTTAGTCCACGTATCATACGTTGGATGGTGATTCTTTAGGAGTTCGATTTAACTATTGTAGACCGCAAGGGCACCGAGAACGTAGTCGCCGATCACCTATCTCGGTTGCGATGGGACAACAAAGAGGACGAATACGCAGTATCCAACCATTTTCCTGATGAAACCCTCTTTGCTGGTGTAATAAATAATCAACCCACGGAAGTAAATTGGTATAGCAGCATTCTCACTTATCTCACTTCACAACAAATGCCACAAGGATTAGACTTTAGGAAGAAACAATAGTTTCTTCACAACATCAAATACTTCATGGAAATTAGAGGAAAACTCTATAAAGTTTGCCCCGATGGCCTAGTTTGATGGTGTGTACCCAATCAAGATCAATTAAAAGTTCTCCAAGATGCTCATGAAGGGCCCTGTGGGGGTCATTATGCTAGGAGATGAACGGCCACTAAAATCCTGCTTGCAGGATATTATTGGCCAACACTATTTCAGGATGCCCATCATTTTGCTCAATCCTGTGAGTGCTGCCAAAGTGATGGGGGAATGACTGCTAGGATGGAGGGTCCACAATAATGGATTCAACCCTTAGAACCCTTTGACATATGGGGGATAGATTTCATGGGACTGATTACACCAATGTCCAATGGAAAAGCATATATAATCATCGTTGTTGATTACATAACCAAATGGGCTGAAGTAGCTGTTGTAACAGATTGCACATCATCTACAACTACCCAATTTGTACAGCAACAAATCATTAACAGGTTTGGTGTGCCACATGCACTTATTTCCGATAATGGAACGCATTTTACTAGTGCAACCTTTAGAAAGTTGATGCAATGCTTAGGGGTTGAGCATAAACTGACGACACCTTACCACCCCCAAGCTAATGGTCGAGCTAAGGTTACTAATAGGGAGATTACCAGAATATTAACATGAACAATTAGCAAATTTAGGTGAGACTGGAGCACGAAACTAAATGACGCTCTTTGGGCGTATCGTTCCACTTGAAAGCTCCCTACAGGATATTCTCCCTATGAGCTAGTGTACGGGAAACTTCCAAAACTGCTTATACAGTGTGAGCTCCGCACACTGTCCATGGCTTGCGAACTTCACCTGGATCTTGACCTAGCACAGAAACAACGACTAGCAACTTTTAATGTGTTAGACAAGAATCGATTGGTTGCCCTATCGTTAAATGAGTTGCACAAGGCAGACAATAAACAACGACATGACTTGAGGATCTGAAGGTTTAAGTACCAACCAGGAGATAAGGTCCTTTACTGGAACCCCACGCATGTACCCCAACGTACAAAGTTTCAAACCCTATGGGAAGGACCTTATATTATTCATACTACCTTTCCCTCTGGAGCCATGATGATATATAAGCCTGATAGCCCGAATAAAAGGTTGTTGGTTAATGTACAATAAACAAAGCCTTTCTGTGAATCTACACCAGCTAGTGCAAGTCACACTTCTATCAGTGATCAACCACGCTCACTATTTTGGATCTCTCCCTTATAACTCAGTCATGGGGGAGATGGCCACCTATGCTAACCATATGGGGCCCTTAGTTCCTTTTCATTTTTTGTTTTACACATTTTGTTTTACAATGTTTTTGTTTTACACATTTTTGTTTTACAACTTTCTTTAACTTTTCTTATTTTTGTTTTACAACATCATTATACTTTTTCCATTTTTTGTGTTTGTGTGTGTGTGCCATCGTTCATCACCCAATAAGTGTTCAGGTCGATGGGATGAACTATTTTCATATTGATTGCTAATGTTTGGTTTTTACATTTAAGTTACATTATTGATACTAAGGTATGTTGCTTTTGATATGGTAGGCAATGAGATCACTTCATCCATCCATCCACCAGCTTCTATGGTTTCCTTTGTCTTGGGAATGTACAGTTCCCTTCTAATAAGAACTTTAATGAATCGGTGACTGGGTACTTTTCAAACTAAGGAAGGACTCATGGATTGTACAGGGTGTGACTTCAAAGGAACTTGGTGCTTTTTTGTTGGTCATTCACTTAGGTGCTTGGATGTTTTCTTCTTGAGTTTTCTTACCGTTCCGATGCTACCCAATAATCGGAAGCTGAGGCAATAAAAATAAAGAAGTCTTTGCATGGTGTGGTCCCCACGCACAAAAACACAAAACACAATAAAAAAAAAATCCAAAGTGAGGATTCAAAGCACACCCCTTAGCCGAAATAAAATTTGGGCTGCAAGCACTGGTTATGGAACCAAAGTGTTCCCTCTAACTAAGGCCCTTCTAGCTTTTCGTTCTCTCCTTTGTTTCGTTGGAATGGTGGTGACTCTTCGAAGATGCATCCTCGTTATCCAGGTGGATGGTTTAACCAAATGCATTGATGCGAAGTCATTGGAAGTGGTTGGGTTGAGCCCGGAGTTGGAATGAGATTTGCCAAGTCACATTAATCATAAAACACACAAGGGACTGTACACCACCTTGTTCCTGGGATTCCATTCCATCCTCTTCTCTCCATTGTTCACCTCATTGCCGGTTGTATCATTAGTATAGATATTTTGGTTGATGCATTTTTTTTTTTGGTAAATCCTTGTGGTTAATACTTTAACTCTTGTTCCGAAGGACATTCCTAGAGCCTACGGACTCTTTGAATGTGGGAGTGTCAGGGCATTAAGGGCATGAGCCTGCTTTGGGGAGGACCCACTGACATTCCTATTTGGAACATTAGTTAACTTCTTTTCCTTAACATTTTGCAATTAATTTTATTTTTGTTCATTTCCATCTTGACATCCACTTCACTGATGCCATAGTTCTCCCTTTTTACCTATCTTTCTTACTCCTTTTCTTTCTCCATTCTAATGCTACCGGAGGTTCATGATTAGTCATGGGGGTACGGGGCCTACTTTTTCAATTTTTCTCCTAAGCCCCAAAATTTTCATTTCTCTTTCTAACCCCTATACCTTTAGTAGTCATCATCTACATATTCCCAGGTCCATATCAGCCATACCACAACCTAGCCAATAGACTTACACCGAAGCAAGGTATTATTTACTTAATGATTCAATTACCCTTGCTAATATATGATTGTGTTGTGGGTGCAGATGGCCATCATACAACAACGGAATGGATCTGGAGCAAACACTTGGAGTGGAGCAGCATTGAAGCTGCTATGAAAGGAGCAAAATTGATAATGCACTTACAGATGGACAACGGAAGGCGCAATCTAGGCGTTGGCAGCAGCAAGACTCTTCTCTCTTCTTCTCTTCTATTTTCTCTCCTCTTTTCTCTCAGCTACCAAATGTGGCCTGATGTCATTATAATAAGGTGTTCACCCTTGTTGTCATGAACACCAGTTGTGTCAAGTCTTGTAATAATGAACCATTCACATGTCATTCCATTAGTTTCATTTCCCCTAATAATCACATACCTACCTGATATTATTGTAAGGAACTCAAGGATGAGTTTTCATTTAGTCATGGGGGTATGATGAGACACGAATTACATAGGCTGCGATATGACATACGTGATATCGCGTCCGCCGTGATATCGCGGTCCGCCATCATATCTATAAATAAGAGACCGCACTCCCCTCATTGATCATCCTAGGCATAAAGTAGTGAAGCTCTAGCTGATTGATCACCCCAGAGATAGAATATTTTCCATGTGCCCGCAGTAGGAGTCCCCCAAGTAAACGGTTCTTTATTCGAGCAGCTTTGTATATGAATGCAAGTTGTGTACGGCAATAAAGACGAGATTTGTGGATAAACCTTGCATTGCATGGATAGGTTTAATTAATGTTATTTACTACTTTCCTAGTAACACGGCATGAGTATGACTTGGTTACGAGCATTGACAAATGTGTACAGCTAGCCAAGGAATCGGCTACTCATCGCGAGTAGATTCTCTCACCCTTTCCTCCTAGACATGAGACAAGTATGACTTGATTACGAGCATCTACAGATGTGTATGGCTAGTCAAGAAATCAGCTGCTTGTCACACTTAGGTTAGTTAAGTGCCTTAGTACGACCGCTTCGAGTACGTGCGTTACGTGTGGTAATCCCAGTAACGATTAGCGTTTAGTAGCCACAGTTGCACAGTTTAGGGTGTGTACGGTAAGTGGAAACGGATGCTGATGCTAGGACTTAGGGTTGTAGTTAGAGTTAGTTTTAGTTTCTCTACCCTTCACCTTTTAGCATAGGTGATAAATCGAAAAATACCAAAAAAATCATATACCTTGGACTTACTTAACCATACACCATGACAGCAACAAGTAAGTTTGGGAAGACAACGAACGATTAACCCCAAGTGTTTCTTGTGGCGTTAAGGGATTTAGTCTGTGGAGTTTGTCTAGATCACGCGTGCTACGCTCGTTTCATATGGTTGAGTGTAGGGGTACCTTGCCACTCATCAAAAATAAAAAAAATAAAATTAAAAAACTAAGTAATATATTAATAAATTTAAACATAAAATAAATAAATTCAAAAATAGAAAAAAGAAAAGCTTTTTCTTAGCAGCATTGGCCCTAACCCTATGGTTAGGACCTATGACCACTCTATGTCACCTTGGCCTATCAACAGCAGTTGCCATAGCCTACCTACTAGCATGGGCTTACTAGTAGTGGCCACACTACTTGCTAGGCATTGAAGTACTCTATCACTTGTCACCTCATCACCGTCACTCCTACTGCATTACTACCTACATCCATGTCTCACCATCCTCAACTTCTGCACTAACCACAAAAATGTGCTACCAAAACCAAAACCCTTACTTCCTATGGCCTCTACCATTACTTTTAGTTTTGCTACCACATCACTCCCACTGCACCCTAGATGCGATTCACCACTAGCACCATAAATGGGCTATAGAAGTAGATAAATAGTACTTGATTCTTCTTTGCCAACTCGAGCATGGAACATGTAGGCACTGTCAAAGGCCATGCTAGCTACTGCATATGCCATGTAAGCCACATTCATCCTTTCACAAGCCACATTCATCCTTCCACAAGCCACATTCATCCTTGCACAACCCTCATGTAAGCCACATGGCCCGATACAAATGCCACCATCATGCATTGTGAAACCTTCAACAACCTCCACTAGTGTGGATCATCACCTCCCATACTGTAGATCATCACCCCCATGCAGTAGATCATTGCATCCCAATCTATAAATCATCACCTCCCATGTCATCAATCATCACTTCTCATACTACAATCACTGCCTTTAATGCCACCAATCATCTTCCTCCATGTTGCACATCAATGCCTCCCATGTCCCTGATCATTACCTTACTTGCAAATTCTTGATGGCTTGGCATTGTGATCAAGTGAGCTCAATGCTACACATCATTTCCTTTCCTACCACTGACCATTGTCTCTCATGGCACTATCAATCATCTCCTCTTTCAGCTAGATATACCATGGTCAACCCTATTCAATAGCGTGCACCAATTGCGCATGCCTAGGAAGGACTATGCAAGCCCAAAGATGTACTACACTCACCCATTGATGGGATGCACAAGCCTAGAGATGAGTTGCACATGGCTAGTGATGGGTCGCATGAGCCTAGAGATGGGCCATGTGAGCCTATTCATGGGTTGTGTGGCCCTAAGTAGGGTAGTGCAGGTTCAAGGAAGGGCCACATAAGCCTAGTGGAGGTTCATGTGGACCCCAAAAAGGGCCATGTAGGTCCCAAAGAGGCCTTAAAAATGATTATGATACCCAGCACAGACCAACCTCTCATCACCGTGACTGTGCACACCATCTTGCCATCTTGCTTCCTAGATGTTATGCCTATCATCATCATGCCTAGCTGTAGATGTTGCCCAGTAGCCACCCAGGACAGTACCTATGCATCACTATGGCCATTACTACCATTTGTTTGAAATACCAAATTTTCCATGACTTAAAGGAAAATTTTGAATTTCCATCAACCAACGGAAAAATTGAAATTCCCATCAATTAAGGAAAAATTCAAAATTGCATCTACAAACCATGAATTTAAATTAAGAACATACAAAAATAATTTTTGAATTTGAATTTGGCAGCTTGTTAATAATAAGAATAAGAATTTTGTAATTAAGCATGCTCATTCTAAATTATAATTGGAATGGATGATCTCTTGGGAAGTTTTGTTTTTTGCACTAAAGGACGTCAACCTTAGAATCCATAACATTTGATTTTAGAAGCCTTTTCTAATTAACAAAGGGTTGTTTCCTATATTTTTTAACCTTCTAGACACAATGGTGAAGTCAGATTCTTCCTAGGTAGTCCCACAAATTAGTTTTTATGATTTGCCCAATATAGTGCCTAAAGACCCTCAAAGTTTAATTTTAGCGTAACTCGAGCATATGATGTTATTTTTCTACATATGAATAGTCATTCCTAATGCTTTTCACCAATATAAACTTGATGGTTATGAGGTTAGATTTATCATCTAGACACTCAATAATTTGATGATATCATAAATTCAACCGTTTTGGCTTTAAGATTTAATGCATAACCCTTACAGATAGTCATAAGATCTCAATGGCATTCCATTAATGATACTACTAGAGTTGATGTTCTTAAGGGGGGTAGAAAGGCCATTAATAATTACATAATATAGTTACATATTACTAAAATTATATGATGTTATTAAATATTACTAAAATTAAATAATATAATTATAAAATTAGGTAATGTTGTTAAATTAGCTAGAGAATCAGTTCCTATATTAGTATCAGTTGATTATTAGTCAATGAATCAATTGATGTATTAGTTGGAGAATCAATTGATGAAACATAATGGTCTTCAATGATCAAGAAGATGTATATCAATTCCTCTTGCAATTAAATCATATGGAAAAACAACATGGAGACTTAAAATATTGTTTCAACTAGGTGGATGATACATATCAAGAGAAATGATCCAATTAAGAATTCAAGAATGAGAATGAAAGTTGCAACATACAAAATGCTTGCAATATCCTTAGAAAGTGAGAAACAACATCCATTATGTCCACCATGGACTTTGGATTAGCATGAATATCAATACCCATGAATTTTAGCAAAGTTACAAGATTTGGATGCTAATGTTTTATGCCTATAAGAAGTCTTGCCATGGGAGTTTCTATATCAATTCCAACTATATTTAGACAGAGGTATTTATTAGCAAAAAGGTTCATATGGAAATTCTTCTTTTGAGCCATATAGATTAGCATATTGCAAAAGTCACATAGCTTTGGCATTGATTCTAAAAATCCACTTATTAGGAAGATGTGTATGCATGGTAAACACATTTACTTACCAAATCAACATATTCAAATGTTAGACTATGTTAAGAAGCATATTTGATTAAGAAAATAGAATAAATTTCGAAGAATATGTTATTCCCAAGTTATACTGATCCAGTTCCATTTATTCCTTGTGGAGACTTCAATGCAAAAGTTGGAAGTGGTATTTATCAATTCTTAATATATGGATTTGTAAAGGAATCTTTGGAAGATGAACTTGGTTTGAAGAATATTTTCCCTTCAATTAAGCATGCAATTTTATAACCTAGTTTATATTCTTCTTACTTTGAATATTTAGTAGATAAATTAGATTCTAGAATTTAGGAACAGATGATGTTGATAGATAATAGAAATCAAGAACCATAGTTTACCAATGATTAATGAGGATGGATCAACAACATTCTTCATTGAGATCCTACATTATATTTGGTACAATGTCCAATTCTTCAAAGTTATTAAGTTACTAAAGTTAATTTTTAAATAACAAGTTGAAAAGAATCAAGATCAAGCCATATCATCTTGAACAAGATCATCTAATCACATATGAATTATGGCAGAATTACAATTACTTCCATTAGTTCATCAGGTTTATCAAGATTATGAAGTATCTCACCCTTACTTTTATTAATGATCTTATTATTTTATTCATTTTTTAATTTATACTTTAATTAGATAAGAAAAATATCTAAGGTAATGAAAGGTGGAAATAAAGAATTTTCCCTTTCTTCACTTAGATAACCAAATTTGAGTTGCACCTTATGTGATCCTGGTTAGACTGGTGAATGGAAATTGGTAGATCTTTAATTTATCTCTTGTCATTGTATTAGAAAATAATGTAAATAATAATAAAGTAATATTTAATTTTCCATATATTTTTCTCCCATATATTTTGTTTGCAGAATAAGAAACAACTTCAAGCTGAAAGGAAGAATCAAATTGCTGGGGCATAGGATCATGAAAGAAGTATTGGAGCTAGAAAATGATAATGAACATGGAGTTGTTCAAGGAGAAATTAAACCTAAGGAGGGTAGATTGTCATATCCCCATTTCCAAATGATGCTACTCCATAACAAAGATGGTGTCTCTTCATAATAAGTGTTATTATTATTGTAAGAAAACCTGAAAGGGTAGTTGTAATTAAGACTTGAAAGGGCATGTTGTATTAATGGACATGTCTCTTAAGGTAACCTTTGGGAGTTTGACCTAAGGTATTTATCTGTAGGTTTAGAGGTCATGCCATCATGGAGTGTTAGAGCCAGCACAAGCAAGTCATGAGAGCTAGGTGAAGTGGGATAGGAAGTGGATTGGCGATTCCTTCTAGCTAGTTGTACATCTAACCATGGTGGTAGTGTTGGATTGCCTCTAAGGGATAGATGTCAAAGGAAGAAAATCCTAAGGAACACTCTCAAAGAATAATTTGCATACACTATTCCATATCAATGAAGCATTATTTTCTTTTCCTTTTTGCATTTTTCCTATTATTTGCTTTATACATAATGTCAAATATCACATATATTTCGCATTTGGTATATTTTCTTCATATGCATAATGTCTAATATATTGAATATTTGACATTTGCCATGAAATCTGGGGATGGGATGTCACAATAAGTAATACAAGGCATGGAGGAAGTGGGCTTGCTAATGTCCACTCCCATCATATATATACCCATGACCTCTACAACCCATGTTACTTCGACAAGTGAACCATAAGAGGACCCTAATCCCCAAGGAAAGGGGAAAGAGGCCAAGCCATCACAACTAAAACATGAAGTCTATATCTTAGGATGCATGAATGAAGTTAAGAATAATAGAAGTAATAAGCCCATGGCCAAGAACAAATACTTCCTACATGTGATTGAATAGGTCAAAAAGTTGTTAAAATAAAAAATACATCCCTTAGCTTGTGTGCCTTGGGCATGAATTTAATTACATACTGCAAAGTGCTAGTCAAAATGGTGGCCTTAATTCTTGTTAGGAAGGATATCCCCATTAATGAGAAATCCATTGATGCAGTGATGGTGTCCTCTTCACCTAGGAAATAAGTGATGTCAACATCCTTAGTGTTTCACAATAGCAAAATAAAAACCAGCCCCCAAGATAGCAAAGTAACCAAGGTACCTTTGTTTATAATGATAAGGATTGGACAATATAAATTCCATAGAGTGCATGTGGATGATGGAGCTACAATGAATGTGATACCCTATATCATAATTGAACATTTAGGCCCCACTAAACATATACAACATACATCAACCTCAAATCTCAAATCCTTTAATGAATCAATAGTTGTAATCAAGGGATCTATCTCATTGGACTTTTGAAGAGGAAGCAATTCCTCACAACTGCTAATTTCTTGGTGGTAGAGGAAACACTACATTCAACCTTATCTTGGGAAGGCCTTGGCTAGCTTAATTACAAGTTGTATCTTTTTCCATCCACCAAGAAATTAACCTACCTTACGAGGGAGGTGAAATTATCATTCATGATGACAATGTGGTTCCCCCACTAGTTAACAATGTATATATAGAGTAGGGGTCTAAAGTGGAGTTTTAGAAAGAAATTGCTAGCTAGAAAGCCAAGGAACTTGATGGAGTGAAGAAGGCCAAAAAGAACAATGATAAACCCATGAATGTGCTATAAGGAGAGCTCCCCTTTAAAATCATTATTAAAGATGATGGGAAATATAAACTTGTGCAAAATAGACCATACACATTTCCTAATCTCTCAAAGATTAGGAAACATTTGCATAAGTAATGTGTACCCTTGATCCTCCTACCCTATGCACTTGTAACCATGTAGCCATATGTACTTATAGCCTTTAGCTTAGTATACATCATATTGGTATGCACCATTTTGCTTTACCTTGTGTTAAATCTTAATTTTTCTATAGTCAAAGTTTATTCTTATTTGCATTTTTACTTATTAAAATCTTATTAGCACCTTTTTTTCTTTTAGCATAATAAACATAAAAACTCTAAAACTAAAAAATCCATAAAAATCCTTTAAAATAAAAATAAGATAAATAAATATGTTTTCTTTTGCAAGAAAAACATAAGGCCCACTATGGCCTAACACTAGAAAAAACAGTAGGCCTACCATGACCTTAAATTGGCATAACCCACAACCTACTAAGGCCCTAAACTAGCAAACATTGTATGCCTCATCATGGCCTTAAATTAGCAACCATCATCATAACTTATTTTGTGATTTACCCTATAGCCTTATTACCTAGCCATTTCAACATTTTTATTGCATTACAACCAAGTTAGCCAATGTAGCCTTCAAACATCAATTCCAACATAAAACCATAAGATTATAATGAAACCATAATGCTAGAACAATATAAAAAAAACTAAAAACTTAAACTTAAGATAAAAATGTCTATAACATAATATCCATAGCTACATGATATGGCAAAATTTTTAAAAAATAAGCTGTAAACATAAAACTATCCACAATTGAACCATTGGCTAACAATAGTCATAACAACATCAACATTGATGATAATAATAAGAACAATGAGAAATAGATAGCTAGTGATTCCAAGAGGCATCTAGAGGAGGTGGTAGATGGTCATTTTTACCCTTACTACTAGGGTTGTCAATATCACCTAGTACCTATAACATGACAACACAAGAACAATTAGTAAGCAACACTCAACAAAAAAAATAAATTAATAACTCAATCAAAAATAAAATAAGATAAAACCATAAAACCAACAAACCTATGGGGAATCTAGCATGATGAATTCAAGAAAAATATTTTGAATTCCAACCTCTAAATAATGGAGGATTTGATCTTCTATCATGTTAGTCCAATCCACATCCCTAAGATTAATACCTATGAGGATGTTGCTCTCATTGACCTCTGTCCATATGAGTAACTTTCATAATACTGTGGTATTAGAAACCTCACTTACAACAATGGAAACCTAAGGAGTAGGAGATTCAGCCACCATGAAAGTGCCTTCAAATAGTTTTTAGCTACTTTTGGCTTGAATCCCATTAATAAACAACTCTATCTTATGTTGTTCAATAGTCCCACTTTAGATATGCCTCTTGATTAGCCTTGTACTTCTTTTTATGGTCTTTTTGTACCTAGCCCTACTCTAGAACCTAGGAATAATAATATTTCCAATCCTTAGATTTGTAGGTGATAAAGTTCATCTACAATCACTAATTCATCATCTCCCTAGTAGTGAGCCCATGTGATCTCCTTAGTTCGTAAGGACTCCATGTTAGTCACCTGGGCTTCCACAAAGGCCTTACAATCCTAAAGATTAATGATCATCTATGATTGTCTTTTCTTCTCCTCCTTTAAGCTCATAACTTTCCTGGATAGGGACTCATTGAACCTTTGAAAGTCCCATAAAGCTTTTGCACATGAAACTACAAGATCAATTGTAGTTTTATATAATTTCCATGGTACATTTTCAACCTCAGGAGGGAGCTTGGGCAAAGTATTAGTCTCCATGTCATGACTAGGATCCCATGCAATTGTAGGCATTGTAAACCATATAATCATAAAATATACCCATAAGCATAACATATAAATTTACCTTTAAATCCAACGTAAAATAATTAAAGCAAAATAAAATGAAGTTCTTACCAATTTTGGTAGAAACTTGTTGCAACCAATTGATGATGTCCTTAGCCACTCCACACATGAATTTCACTTTGTTTGGAGCCTCTACCCATGGTTTCATGTGAAATGTAGGTGTAGAGGCTTTTCCCTAGGGCTCAAGAACTATAACAAGCATAATAAACAATGAATGGTTAGGATGAAACTTAAACATAAAAATCAGTAGAATATAACAAACAACACTAAGGAGTATGCATACCTAGATCCACCTCATCCAAGATGATGACTATGGGTTCACCTAGCAATAGTTCATCAAACAAGACATCTAGGTCATCCAATACAACATTGGCCCATCCCTCCTTCTCATGCTACTAGAGGAGTGCCTCCTTCACATGACTATGCTCCTCCACTATCACTATGACTTAGGCTACCTTTCCACTTATTTGCAAAAATCATAAATCTAAAATATTAGAACTTGCCAAAATAACTACCTAATAATCTTAAAACCTTATAACCTTATAATTTAAAATATAAAATAACAAAAAAATTAGAACATGCCTATAACTACCCCATGTGTCTAGCCAAACTGAAGGGTAAGCCTCCTCTTGGAAGGCTACTGGATGGCTGGTGTTGCTTCCTTTATCATGGGCTACTTCAACTTGCTTTACCTACCCCATCATCTTTGGCACACAACTCCTTGGCCCTCTTAACATTGGCCTACTCAACATAATGCTCCACCATCATGCTATTAAGGAAATCACAAAATGTACCACTAAGTTCCTTAGTGGTAATAGACAATTCTTCCTCAACATTCTCTAGTGGGTTTTGGGCCTACTTGGTGCTTTATCCAAGGTCTAGAGAGTTAGGACGGGTCTTGGCTCACCCATCACCCATCCCTCCTCCCCACCAAGAACTCTGTCAATCTCCTCAAATGTGTAATAAGAATGCATAGTGCATGTGACATATTGTAGTGAGATCCTTTTATAGTTTAAGAATTTCATCCTATGACCCAAAAGCTATGTGAGTAGCCTAGTTGAATCGAGCACCCTTTATCAAGACCTTCATCATGGTCCATGCTTGGGTGATCCTAATCACCTTCTTCTCTGATAGTAGCTTAGGGAAGGCATAGGAATGAAATAAGGAATAGGAATCTCATTCTTCTAGCACTTGAAAATCATCTAAGGCCAACTCAAAATAGGAACCTCACTACAAAAATATGTTAATAGGAAAAGTGTTGGGTTTAGGCTAGTGGATGTAGCAAAGTATTCCAACTAGCTCAACCACCACTAGCATGGGCTTAGGAAAGGCCATACATGTAAAAACAATAACATGCTACTAAAATCACACCTTAAATACTTAGAACAAAAATCAAAAAACTAGAAACAAATACAACCACAACCAAGTGCAACATCATACAACACTTTCAATTCTTTAGGAAATTTTGCCAAACATCCTAGTTAGTGGTGAAAGTAGCCACCATAAAGACTCTATAGTGTTGGTCAAAATTTCTTCAAGATTTCAAAAATAAAAATTCACATAGCCTACACAAACCTTAAGCATCATAATTAGAATATAAAACTATTCACATTATCATCCCAAGCTTAAAACACACTCAAAACATTATGCAAAATCATGACCAAGTTTAACTAAAACTCATATAACAACATCATAACTGAGAAACATGCCATAGGAAAGCACTCGTAAAAAATTAGTTCTACACCACTCCTAACATCTCCTCTTATCCTTAGGATCATTGGACATTGATAGGAATAATCATCTAGTAATTCAATGCTACCCATCTTCAAGGGGTAAACTTGGTAAAGCCTAAAAACCTCAATTTGTACAACCTTACAAGAAAAATCATTAACAATCAAACATAGATCTAAAGATAATGTTTGAAAGATCATTACAAACATTAAATTAAGACCTAAACACCCATAACTTGAAAACATGAAAACTATTTGTTGCTTCTTCAAAAACAATTTATGAAGTAGCACGAGAAACTAAAAATGACATGAAAACATAACTGTATCAGCTAACTATAACTATATCAGAACTGAAAATTTACTAGAAAATTAACCATAACTTCAAATTGCATCAAAACACAACCATTTGAACCCTAACAACTAGAACTAAAAACTCAAAACTTTAAAATATCAAAATTCATAGCCATTTTTTCTTTTAAAAAATTACACCATTACCATCAAAAAATAGCTAAAACATCAAAACCACTATTAACTAATTGACAAAAAAATTCATGGAGAATTATTTGTGAGCCTCAATCTAGTGGTTCAACCACCATTACAACTGTAAAACACCAAACTACAACCCTATGGAGCAAAAAATTAACAATTCCTATCGATTTCCTTGATAAAAAATTCAAAATTAGTGTTTCTTTTTTACCAAAATAGCAAGAAACACAAAAAAATGACTAAAACCTATAAAACCCACCATCTAATGAGGTGGGATTTTTTCAAAATTCAATTTTATCAACCATAATTACCTAGATCTAAAAACGACACCTAGTTTGTACACTAAAAAAACACAAAAATGACCCAAAACACATGGGAAATGACTAGTAATGGTCTACCTTGGATTGATGGCTGAGGATCCTTTTCTAAACATGGACTGTGGAAGGTGGGAGATGTCTCTTGCTATAACATTAGCATCTTCTATGATGGGGTTCATGGTGCTACTTCTTCTCTTCTTCATTGTGCTAGTAAACAAATAATGAAAACCTTTGAAATATGCAAGGTTCTTACTACCAATGCTTCCTAAAGAGGAACCTTCAACAACCATGTCACATTCCCATTCACAAATGATGCTGCTAACTAATGGAGATATTGTCTCTTCATAACAAGTGTTATTGTTATCTTAACATGGTAGTTGTAATTGAGACCCAAAATGGCATGTGGTGATAATGGATGTCTCTTAAGGTAACCTTTGGGGGTTTGGCCTAAGGCATTTATACCCAAGGTTAGAGGTCATGCCAACATGGAATGGCAAAGCTAGTGCAACCAAGTCATGGGGTGGTGGAGTTGGTATAGGCAAGTCACAAGAAGCTGAGTGAAGTAGGACAAGAAGTGCACTAGCCATCCCTTCTAGCCAAATTATAGGCCTAACCATAGTGGTAATGTTGGATTGCCTCTAAGGGATAGATGCCAAAGGAAGAATACCCTAAGGAACACTCTCAAAGCATGATCCAAATACACTTCTCCATATCAATAAAACACTCTTTTATTTCTTTCTTTTTCTACATTTTCCCTATTATTTCCTTTATACATAATGATGAATATCACTTATATTTTGCATTGGTATATTTTCTTTGTACACATAATGTCTAATATATCATATATTTGATGTTTGCCACAACATCTAGGGAAAAGATGTCATAATTGGTATTAGAGTAAACTACGATCCAAGGAACATTTAGAATCATGGACTAACTACAACATGAAATAGATGATGAACCTTGAAGCCACTATACATGGGAAGCCATTGATAATCACCAAATGTACAATATATTTGTGATGCAAGTCAAAAGACACCTTTCCATTAGCTTCACAAATAATGGATCAGGAATTTAGATCCCAAAAACAAACAAATTTTTATAATAGATATCATTAATCGATGAAGATTGATCACACCTCATCAAGATTCATGAACTACAAGAAATGTTGGTAAGAGAATGATACATTGGTCTAGGTAACTTTACCTATCTTAATACTATAATTATTAATTGATTAAGTTCATTATTAAATTTCTTTCCAAAAAGTTAGTAACCATGACCTGAATTGATCTTGTTTTGTTGAAATTTACTATCCAAGTAATCTAGAAGATCCCTTACCATATGTCAACCTAGAAATGTCAATCCAACAAAATAGGCTAGTTTGGTCCTTTTAAATCTTGAAAAATCAACTTCATTTTTTAACTCTAAAACTATGTCCAACATGTAGTACTTGTTGAGATGATTCCAATTATATAAATTTCATCTTAATTGGACTTATGGTTTGAGAGATATTGATGTTTAAATTTCCTCATTATATATGCATTAAAATAATATTAAATTATTAATTTATTATTTGAACAAAAAAATTTCAAAATTTTAGGGTCAAAAATCAACCTAGAATTGTCATTTACCCATACTGAGGCAAGGTGGCATAAAATATTAATAAAAAGTTTTAAAAAAGCTTTAATTTTGAATGGGAGGTCATGGGTTCAAACCCAAGCCCCCATAGTTTTAATTAAAAAAATCAAGCACGAGGTCTTAGGTTCAAACTCAAGCCTCAATAATTTTTTATATATAACATTTTTTAAAAATAAATAAATAAAATAAAATAATAATTAAAAAATAAAAAAATTCTTACTAGCCATGGCCAAGCCTATGGCCAGCCACTCCATCAATGGTGGATTCCCACCATCAAGTTGTTGATAGTCGATAAATCAATCACACGGTTACTGGTTAGGGATTCCAAAAATGCAAATCTAGTGCTTAAGATTTGGATGTCTAGCATCTTTCACATTTTACAAGACATAGGGAGGAAGTTTTGATTTCAACCATGCTTAAACCTATTTAGATATGTGGAATGAATGCAGCTATTGGTTTCTAACAATTCTAGAAATTTCAAGTACAAACTTCAAGATTTGAATCCAGTTGATTCTGACCTCCTACTTAAAAATTTATTTTTTCTCTCTTTTTTTTTCTTTATTAAATAATAATTTAATAATTTAATATTATTTAATGCATGCAAAACAAAAAACTTTAAACATCATTATCTTTGAAACTATAAGTTTTATCGAGATGAAATTTGTACCATTGGAATCATCTTGACGAGTACTACAGTTTTGACATAGTCTTAGAATTCAAAAATGAATTTGATTTTTAAAAAATTAAAAAGGTCAGACTAGCCTATTTTTTGAAGTGACATTTCTAGGTTGACATATGGTAATTTAATATCTTCTAGATTAGTTGGATAGTGAATTTTAACAAAACAAGGTCAATTCAAGTCATGGTTACTTTTATAAAAGAATTTTAACAATGATCCAAATAAATTAATAATTATAGTATTAAGATGGGTAAGATTACCTAGACCGATATATTATCTTACCAACATCTCTTATAATTGATGAATCTTAATAAGGCATGATTCGATCTTTGTTAGTAAATGATATTCATGAAAGAATTTTTTTGGTTGGTGGTCCATGATTCTTCCTAGTTCATGACTCTTTGGTTCATCATCAAGTTGTAGTCAATCCATGGTTCTGAATGTCCCTTGGGTTGTGGTTTTCTTTGATACAAAGTATGACATCCCATCCATAGATGTCATGAAAAATGTCTAATATATGATATAATAGACATTATGAGTACTAAGAAAATATACCAAATGCGAAATATATGTGATATTTGACATTATGTATACAGCAAATAATAGGAAAAATGCAAAAAGAAAAAGAAAAGAATGCTTCATTGATATGGAATAGTGTATCCAAAATGTTCTTTGAGAGTGTTACTTAGGATTTTCTTCCTTTTACATCTATCCCTTAAATGTAATCCAGCACTGCCACCATGGTTAGGCCTACAACTAACAAGAAGGGAAAGATAGTCCACTTCTTGTTTTTGTACCACTTTACCTAGCTCCCATGACTTGCCTATACTAGCTCTACTACTCCATGCTGGTAGAAACTCTAACCTCAGGTATAAATGCTATAGGTCAAACTTCCAAAGGTTACCTTAAGAGACATGACCATTATTACAACATTCTCTTTTGGGTCTTAATTACAATTTCCCTTTCAGGTCTTGTTATGATAACAATAACACTTATTATGAAGAGACACCATCTTCGTTATGTAGTAGCATCATCTAGGACTAGGGACATGACACCCTACATCACCAACATTGTAGATATAGTGAGTGTGGCAAGGTTCTATAGTTATAGAAGTTCTGGAACATTTAGATTGTGGAGGTAACTTTGGCATCCAAAGGCACTAGTTTAAATAGAATCCAAACACCCAACAAAGTGAAGCCCCTACTTCCTTAGGCATATCTTGTACATATTCTTTGAATCATCTTTATTTTTACCAAAATATAAAGTTTACAATTGATGAGTGGTGAGGTACGACTACACTCAACCATACGAATACCAGCATTTCATGCATGATCTAATTCAACTCCACAGATGGACTAGTTATGGTACCTAGACAGTCATTCTTAGGTTGCAGTTCACTGTCTTCCCACTTGGACTAGTATTAACTTGTCACATATGGTTTAGTCCAGAGTGAGGTGTATGATGTATTCCTATGCTAACACTACTCTTGAAGACAATGGGAAATAATATTAACTAAGCTAAGAGAGAGGGGGTGAGAGAGAGAATCTAAACTAGCCTAAGTGCGATGAGCATCCGTTCCTCAATCATCTGTACACATCTTGGACTTCATGCATGACTACTACTAGGATTACCAAGTGCAGGTCCTAGGTACTCTACTAGGTTACCAAGTAGTCACACTTAAATGCTCCTAATCAAGGAGTTTAGGGTAAAGAAATATTAACTATGAAAGCAATAAATAACAATAACAATTAATTAATTAAACTAAGTGAATTCTACAATGATGAAGTAATATCAATCTTTATTTTTGGTCATGTGCATGTCCAAGTACGTCACACTCAAATAAGGATGTCGTACAATTACAATCACCACACTGTGGACATGCACTGGGAGGAAAAGGTTAAGATAAGAACTACTTAAATCTAATAGTTAAAATAAAATCTCAAAAACTAAGTCTAAAAAACTACCTACCAGATCTATCTACCTCTTATTTATAGATGAGGAGATAGGTTGCGATATCCCGTACATGATATCACGCATGCGATATCACAGACAACAAAATGATAACTCATCATACCCCCATGACTGAATGAAAACTCATCCTTGAGTTACAGAGAGAGAAAGCTCCATTGATTGTAGAGTAGATAGGTATGGGATTATTGACTGGTGAGAATGGATTCATGCTACAATGTGGAATCAAAACAAAATTAAGACAACACAGAGAATGAAAAAGAAAATCCTACTACTATAAAATTGATGAAACTCATGTAGTTCCTAGTGGTGCTAGCTCCTCCATTGGTACCTTTCCATTGTCTTGTGCTAGTTGTGGAAACATTTGATTTGCCTTGACATACCAAGCCGCAAACACTCGTTGTTCCTCCTCATAGGATTTGGCTTTGTCCCTGTACTCTTGAAATTCTGCAAGCCATTGAGCCAAGTCTATTGCAACATCTTTTTGTCCTTGGTAGTTTGCTTTAACCACCTCAAATTTAGAATTTGCAACCTCCAATTTTTGTAACAATTTCTTGCATTTTACAAATTCTGCTTCATTTTTAACATAGGTGGTGGCTATCTGTTGCTCAAGCTTTATTCTTGAGCACCCTACTGTTAACATGGTACGGTTGGCATACTGTAGGTTTGCCAACTCCATGTACTCAGTAAGGTCCTGGATCTGCATGTCCCAGTTCTTAACTTTTGCCTGATGGGAAAATGCATAAGTGTCCAATATGGTCTGCCAGTCAATGTGTTGAGCACTGATAGAATTGATGTGGGCCTTGGCCATATGGATCTACTTCTTAATGATCTCTTTGTCCATATGGAGCAGTGCATTTTCCTAACTATATTTTACTTCACTTTTTCTTATTATTGCATTCTACACTATCTTTTCGACTTTATTTACTTCTAAGCATTACTTTGCATTTTCATTCTTGTTTTAAAAAATACATTACAAAAGGATATATCGACACCAATTTAAGTCCCTGTCTAATCGACCAGACCATTCAGGATGCCCCATATCTACACATACCTAGCATGGCCCTCCCGCGGGTATGAGGTCGGAACTATCATGCCTACTTAATCCTCGGTGTTTTCTAGCCGCCAATGTTTTCGATCACTACAACATCAAAAGACACCCAATGGTTTGGATATGACCAGGTTCTAATATATTTGAAATGCATGGATCCAACCCTTCCATTTATTAATTCTCACTATGATCAAAAGTTTAGTTATAGGGAATATCATCCATTGTAACAAATAAAATTAATAAATGTTTTTTCTTTTCTTTAATTTTATAATTTTATGTTTTCTAGTTTTTCATCTTTCAATTTTTTGTTTTATCTTTTTATTTATTGTTTTATCTTTTTAACTTTTTATGAGTAATCTTATCTATGAATAAAACACTCATGTGACTTGTTGATTCAGGTGTTATTCTATGCTATCAAGTCTCAGGTGACTAATTACTTGGATAGTGAGCCCATCACATCCACTCACCCATTCTATTAATAAGAGGTTATACTCTAGGTACAATGATACTCTTTTCATCACAAAAACCTAAAAGTAATATTATACTCATTATGCTTATAGTGAAAACTAATGGACTAAGTAGGAATGACCAAGGTGTGACATGAAGGGGACTTGTGGATTCTCTTTGGTGACATCTATAGGTGCTATCATGCAGCCTAGTTGTACTAAGATACTTAAAGATCTAACAATGAATGGGAGTAAGAATAATAAAGGCACTCAACAAAAAAAAAAAGAAAAAAAAAACAAAACCAATGCTCTTCTAGTGAGTCCCACTAGAAATACATGCACCCATGCTTGAAGGTAGGTGGCTTCNTGTGACATCACATTGTTTCATCCCACGGTGAAAAGCCATAAGAGTACCATGACAATAAGGCATACAATCACTTAGCATTTCATTTAAGGGAGGAGTGATTTGGAATTGCTTTGTGGCACTTTTATCTTAATCTTTCTTATTTTTCTTTAAATGATTAATCCAGAGAAGCCACCTACCTTCAAGCATGGGTGCATGTATTTCTAGTGGGACTCACTAGAAGAGCATTGGTTTTGTTTTTTTTTTCTTTTTTTTTTTGTTGAGTGCCTTTATTATTCTTACTCCCATTCATTGTTAGATCTTTAAGTATCTTAGTACAACTAGGCTGCATGATAGCACCTATAGATGTCACCAAAGAGAATCCACAAGTCCCCTTCATGTCACACCTTGGTCATTCCTACTTAGTCCATTAGTTTTCACTATAAGCATAATGAGTATAATATTACTTTTAGGTTTTTGTGATGAAAAGAGTATCATTGTACCTAGAGTATAACCTCTTATTAATAGAATGGGTGAGTGGATGTGATGGGCTCACTATCCAAGTAATTAGTCACCTGAGACTTGATAGCATAGAATAACACCTGAATCAACAAGTCACATGAGTGTTTTATTCATAGATAAGATTACTCATAAAAAGTTAAAAAGATAAAACAATAAATAAAAAGATAAAACAAAAAATTGAAAGATGAAAAACTAGAAAACATAAAATTATNTTTGAAAAATTTTTGAACTCTAAACAATAAGCAAAAAATTCAACAATTACTAAAGGTAATAAGTAAGGTATGAAATAATTGTTCTTTCAATAACCTTACTAACAATTGACCTTTGTGTAATTATAGATGGCCCCTAAAAGAGAACAATGAGGACCTTCTCAAGGTGCAACTAAATGCCCAGTGGGAGGCAAAAGCCAAGGACATCATGTAGAACATGTGGAGTAGGAGGCATAATCATTTAGCATCCATCAAGGAACTCCTATCACTGCACAATCTAGCTAAGAAAAAGGTGGAGAGGTCAGGGCCCGAACCTATGAAGAGGAACAATAGCTATTTGTGGCATGGCATGTTAAGGTCAATCAAGTGTTTCCATAGCAACCATGTCCATGGAAAGTGCCAACTCTATCACACATTGGAACATCAGCATGGATGACTCATAATCCTCGGATAGAAGAGGAAAAACATTAGGTGCTTCTTCAATGGTATCAATCTTAAAGCCTAAAGCATAAGACAAGGGGAAGAGACCCATGGAGGAGCCACCACCACAAGGAACCACATGAGTTCTAATAAATTTTGTAAAGTCTATGTCCCAATTTTGTTGTATTCAACTCTCCACTACGGCATGAATAAATTCCTAGTCAGTTAATAATCCCATGCCTATCCACTGTGTAATTAATTTGGCTTGTTCTTATTTTTTTTAACTTGAGGATGAGTTTTCATTTAGTCATGGGGGTATGATGAACCATGATTTGTTAAGCTCCAATATCAGACCCATGATATTAGATCCATGATATCGGGTACGCGATATCATGACCTCAATAACTATATCAGATACACTATATCATGACTCCTGTGTGGGCCTATAAATACACATGTATGTACATGAGAAATTCAATTAGGAATTAGTTCTTAGTCAATTTTTTTTTCAGTCTTTTGTTAGTTCTTCTCAACCCTTTCTCCCAATGCATGCCCGCAATGTGATGGTTGTACTTGTATGACACCTTTATTCAAGTGTGACATACTTGGACACGCACATGGATGACAATAAAGATTGAGATTACTTCATCATTGTAGCATGCACTTAGTTTTAGTTGTTTAATTATTATTTATTACTTTCATAATTAATATCTATCACCCTCATTTCCTATCCTTATTATTAATCACAAAATGATTATGACTTAACCACAAGCATTTAAGTGTGACTACTTCGTAACCTAGTAGCATACCTAGGACATGCGCTTAGTAATCATAGTGGTAGTGGTACATGAGGTCTAAGATATGTATGGATGATTAAGGAATGGATACTCATCACACTTAGGCTAGCTTAGATTCTCCCCTCCCATTTCCTTATAGTTTGATTCTCTCTCTCTCTCCTCCTTAGTCTAATTAAAGTTATTTTCCATTGCTTCTAAGAGTAGCACTAGTTTAGAACCACATCATACACCTCACTTTGGACTAAACCATACATGAAAACATAAATACTAGTCCAAGTGGGAAGATAGAGAACTACAATCAACAAGTAACTATCTAGATACCACAACTAGCCTATCTGCGGAGTTTGACCGAATCATGTGTGAATGCTTGTATTTTTATGGTTGAGTGTAGGGGTACCTTGCCACTCACCAACACGTATGATAAAGAAAAATATATTTCAACAATCTATATTTGACTATTCCATTTCTACTACCACTAAAATAGCAAAAGTTGGTTCTCTTGCATTTCACAGACTATTTTATTGGCTACTTTCTCAATTTTGGTTATCATGATAGAAAATTCACATGCTAATGCAAAAGCTAGAACTCATATCTTTCAGCCAAATTTAACTTGAACTAATTATTATTGATCATTAGTGTTCATTTATTTGAACTAGATGAAATTAACTTTGGCAAATTAGTGAATTGGAACAAACGTATTCTAATAAATTTTTAATTTTCTTCATAACATGAATTGGGAGAAATTAACTTTTCCCCAATTTAAAAACTTGGCCAAAACTCTATTACTCTACTTTGACTTTAATGCACTCATCAAACATCATATGTCTCATATTTATTTTATAAAGCTAAATAGGAAAATTATAACTTTCCTAAAATATGAACTTGGGTAGCCTAGGCGTTCGAAATGGACATCTTAGAACTAATCTAATTTTTTTTTCTTCTTTTCTATGAAATGGGGAAAATAGCATTTTTCCTCATTTGAAAAGGTAATAGCCATTCTTCCCACTTCGATTTTTGAGCAAAAATATCATGGATTTCTTGCTCATACATCTGACCCCCTTTTGAATTAGGATAAAATGGATTTCTTTCATTTCACAAATGGGATGGAGTCTTATCCTACTTCGATCTTTGCACTCGCCAATATCTATTGATGAGACGTGATATCGCGTCATCCCCTAGGATATTGCATATGCGATATCACGATGCACCGTCATATCTATAAATAAGAGGCGGCTCTCCCTTGTTTCCTCATCCTAGGCTAGACAGTAGGGAAACTTTGGCAGATTGATCACTCCAAAGATAGAATATTTTCCATGTGCCCGCAGTAGGAGTCCTAAAGTGAACGGATCTTTATTCGAGCAAAATTGTACCTAAACACAAGTTGTGTATGAAAATAAAGATGAACTTTCTAGATAAACCTTGCAATGCATGGAATAGGATTTTATTTAATGTTAGTTATTGCTTTCTCTCTCACCCTTATCTCCTAGTAACGCAAAATGAGTATGACTTGATTACGAGCATTTAAGAATGTGTACAGATGATCAAGGAATGGATGCTTATCGCACTTAGGCTAGATTAGATTCTCTTACCCTTTCCTCCTAGTTAAGTGCCTTAATACGACCACTTCGAGCATGTGCGTTACGCATGGTGATCCTAGCAACGATTAACGTTTGGTAGCCACGGTTGCATCGGTTTAGGGTGTGTACGGTAAGTGGGAATAGATGCTAACACTAGGTAATTTAGACTTAGTTCATTAGTTAGAGTTAGCAATTGGTTTCTCAATCCTTCACCTTGTTAGCATAGGAGACATAAAACATAAAAGACCATAAAAATCATATACCTGAAACTTACTTAACCATACACCGTGACAACTACAAGTAAGTCTGGGAAGACAACGAATGATTAACCTTAAGTGTTCCATGAGGTGTGTAGGCACTTAGTATACGGAGTTCAACTAGATCGCGTGTGCTATGCTTGTATTCGTATGGTTAAGTGTAGGGTTACCTCGCCACTCATCATTGGTGCTGTTTCCAGGAACTAAGTGTTTGTGCGCTAAGTAGAACATAGGATATTACTCAAATCGTTGGGAGCTTAAATGAACCTTAGGGTTAATCAAACGAAAAAAATTATATAATAGTTAAAGAGCATACTAATAAGACATCATGTCTTCTTCTTCTTCTCACAAGAGCACATCACCTAGGGATAATACAAAGAACAGTCGGTAATCAAAAACACATAACCTAAATCTACCAGTTCCTCAGCAATATAGGGTGGAATATACTTATCCCGATGAGTATGTTTCAAATTTTACTTTTATCTTCCATCAAGATGAATAGATGTGCTGGAGAGATCTGCATGGTAACATAGTGTTACCTTTGGATCATGCAGTCCCCAACATGCTCCTCCATGCTTTAGCACAGATCGGCATGACTCAGCTCTATGCTGAATACATTATGAGAGATTTTGACATAAGGGATTACCATCCCACAGCTTTACAACATATGAGGGACTCAAGGCAAGAGAACCAACATACACTGTTGAAGGGCAAAGAGGTCATGCACATCCTCAGTGAAACTAGAGATGGTGAACCACTTATAACTAGTTCGCTATTAAGATATGTTCCCGCTCTTAACGAAAGTGAGGAGGTGGGGTATCAGAACCTATGATCCACGATACACAATTCTAGTTTTGATGCCTGTGAACACCAACTTTTCACAGAGGGAACAACAAAAAATGACAAGGACGGGCACCTAGATCATCACCACGATTGGGGCCGAAGCCATAGAAGAGAAGGTAAGAAACATCATCATAGCGATGGTTCTCCTTCTTCTTTGCCTTCTTCACATCATTCACCCTCTCCTTCCACATCAGGGCGCAATCATGAAGAGCACAACGGAGAGGATAAAGGTAAGAAAAATGAGAGACCTCGACAAGAGAGTCGAGAGAGAGGACAAGGACATGAACGAAGGGAAAGTAGGGAACAATGAGGACATCATAGGCGTCATGAAAGAGATGATCATGATGAGCCCCTACTTGCAACCCGAAGTATTCTCGATATAATGGAGGTAGTCAAAATCACAACAAGGCATTTAAAAGATAGTTGAATCAAACACTTAGACATGAATAACATCCCACAATTTGAAGGGGGATACAACGTTGATCTGCAACATCATTTATAGGCATTCCATGATGCCTATGCCTTGCAGAATATAGAGAACGAGTGGAAAAAACTAAAGTTGTTTCCCAGGACACTCATCAAGGAAGCAGAGAGCTAGTACTGATCCTTAGAATCAAAAACCATCAAGAGGTGGAGTACAATATTAGAACTCTTCAATGATAAGTATCAGACGTACTCTAGAGTGTCTAACTTGCATAAGTAGATCCAAGAATGGAAGCAAGGTATTCATGAACCCTTGGATGCTACCATGACCCGATACTATGCATTGTTACATCATTTCCTGGGCCATGGTTACATGCATCGTAGATGGGCTACGGTATGAGACTAGGAGAACCCTTGGGACTTATGCCCAATGGTGATTATCATAACATAGATCCCATGAGGTTCATCGCTTATTGGAGTAAGTAGCAAAAGAAGAAGGGGAGCTATGAAAAAGGGAAAGTGTGAAAGAATACAACCGTGATCCCTCTCTTTGAAAGAAGGGAGTAAAATTTTGCGATGAAGAGGATGAGTCACCAATCGAAGAGTTGGTGAACAGAAAAACCTTGCCACTTCAGAAGCTAACAACAGAAGTAGCAACTAAGGTAGAAGAAGTATGGAGTTCCTTAGACTCTAGACTTGAAACTGTCATTAAAATCATAGAGGAGTCTAAGGAGCAATGAAGTAGTGATAAAGGAAAGACAAAGTGGAGAGATTTAGGCCCTGCACATGACAAGGGTAAAGGGAAAATTACTATCTCCGATGAGGTTGTGGAATCAGAAATAGATGATGACAGTGCATGTAAGATCTACCACTATGACCATACTAAGGGATGTTGTCCAATGNCAAGACAAGGGGAAGAGATCCATGGAGGAGCCACCACCACAAGGAACCACATGAGTTCTAATAAATTTTGTAAAGTCTATGTCCCAATTTTGTTGTATTCAACTCTCCACTACGGCATGAATAAATTCCTAGTCAGTTAATAATCCCATGCCTATCCACTGTGTAATTAATTTGGCTTGTTCTTATTTTTTTTAACTTGAGGATGAGTTTTCATTTAGTCANTAATAGTACCCTTACCAGCAGCCCGATCCATATGGTTACTATGTGTAGCAGTCGATTTCTCCAAGTGACTCCATGGGTCACATAACTCCCCAATGTTACTACCAAGTTCAGGAGTACTTTAGGAGGACTGCTTCTCCTCCAGGAGATGCTCCATACCCACACCATCCTCCTAATCCATCTGCACCTCTTCCACCTGTAGTTCCCATAACACCTCCTGCTTCAACAATCCAAGGGGAACTCCCTACTCAATCATAGCAATGCCATGCTATGAGAGTAGTAAACATTCAACCCACTGCTGGTTCTGACAACTATAAAAAGAGAAGATCTTTCTTTAGAACCAAAAGCCCAGACAAGCTCTCACAACAACAAGCATTTGAGTCTATGTATGCTCCTCCGACACAGAGAGCTTCAATGCTCCCTTTAGTCCAAAATCAGAGCTTAATGCATACGGTTATGTTAACGCATACCATAACTGACTCGATTAAGGTAGGCCACCTTGCTAGGAAACTAACTAACCCTGGGAGTCCCTTAATCTATCTCCAAATCACTGAAAATGAACCTCATAAGGCTCTTCTTGACTCAGGTCCTGGAGTCAACTTAATATCACGAGAGATGTATCAGGCCTGGAACCTACCCCAACTTAAGAAGAGCAACATTCAACTAGAGCTGGTAGACCAGTCCATCACCATTCCCTTGGGATTGGTGGAGGACATCATTACCATTATATGTGGTTGGTCCTACCCAACTGATTTCCTAGTGATTAAAGTAAACAACAATGAAGGGGACTTCCTAATTATAATGGGAAGGGCATGGTTCAGCATAGTAGATGCATGCCTAGGCATTCGTGATCTTTCCTTGGAAATTTCTAAGATAAACATTTATGGAAAGATCGAGAAGACGAAAGTTCCATGCATCACATACAGTGATTCATCAGGTGATGACATGGAGGAAATGCCTTCATGTAACAGGTGTGCCCTTGAAACTTTGAAACAAAGATGCCTGTATGTAACAACCACACAACAAGTAGTAGACACCCCATGGTTGACAACTACTCAAAAGAGCAACCAAATATGCATGGAACGAACTGAGGAAACAAACCATGCCAACAATGAAGGCATAGATACATTAGAATATAAGTGTCTCCAACTTCCACCCCTTTATCTAAAATCATTAATTGGGAGAAGTTGTACACTTCTTAGAAATTCAAATAGGCATTCATTATTTCAGATCTCTCCCTTTCCATTTAGTCATGGGAAAGATGGCCACCTATGCTGATCATTTGGGGCCCTCAGTTCTTTTTAAGTTTTTTCTTTTACAATGTTTTTGTTTTACAACATTTTTGTTTTTCTAAGTTTTTTTTTACAACATTTTTTTTACATGTTTTTGTTTTCCACATTTTTTTTTACAACATTTTTTTACAAGTTTTTGTCTTACACATTTTTGTTTTACAAATTTCTTTAACTTTTCTAATTTTGTTTTTCCACATTTTTTTAAATTTTCTTATTTTTATTTTACAACATCATTATACTTTTCCATTTTGTGTGTGTGTGAGTGTGTGTGTGTGTGTGATCCACCCTATAAGTTTGTCACCCAATAAGTGTTATTCATGATGGTATGAACTATTTCCTTGTTGATTGATAATGTTTGGTTTTTACCACTAAGTCACAATGTTTGAGATCACTTCATCCATCCATCCACAAGTTTCTATGGTCTCTCTCGGCTTGGAAATGCACAGATCCCTTCATAATAAGAACTTTAACGAATCAGTGACTGGGCATTTCTCAAACTAAGGAAGGTCTCAAGGATTTACAAGGGTGTGACTTCAAGGGAACTTGATGCTTTTCTGTTGGCCATTCTCTTGGGTGCTTGGATGTTTTCTTATTAAGTTTTCTTACTGTCTCAACGTTACCCAATCATCGGGAAGCTGAGCAATAAAAATAACAAAGTCTTTGCATGGTGTGGTTCTCACGCATAAAAACACAAAACAAAAAAATAAAAAAAAAAAGAGAAAAAGAAAAAGAAACCAAAAAAGAAAGAAATAAAGTAAGAATTCAAAGCACAACCTTTAGACAAAATAATCAATTGGGCTACAAGCACTGGTTATGGAACTAAACATGTTCCCTTTAACTATGGCCCTTCTTGCTTTCCATTCTCTCCTTGTCTCATCAGAATCATGGTGACTCTTGAAGAAGGCATTCTTGTTACTTCAAGAGGATGGTTTGGCCAAATGCATTAATGTCAATTCACTAGAAGTGATTTTTTTGATGCCGGATTTGGAATGGGATTTGCTAAATCACATTAATCATGAACTATACAAAGGGTTGTACACCACCTTATTCTTGGGATTCCATTCCATTCTATTCTCTCCATCCTTCTCTCCATTGTACACCTCATTGTCGGTTGTCTCATTAGTATATATATTTTGGTTGATGCATTGTTTTCATTTTGTTAAATTCTTGTGGTTAAGACTTTAACTCTTGTTCCAAATGACATTCCCAAAGCCTACAGACTCTTTGAATGTGAGTTTTCTAGGGCATTAATGGCATGAGCCTACTTTGGGGAGGACCCACGGACATTTCTATTTGGTGCACCAGTTAACTTCTTTTCCCTAACATTTTTTACAATTAATTTTATTTTGTTCATTTCCATCTTTACATCCATTTCATCGATACCATAGTTGTCCCTTTTTATCTATCTATCTTACTCCTTTTCTTTCTCCATTCTAATGCTACCAGAGATTCACGATTAGTCATGGGGGTACGGGGCCTGATTTTTTTGATTTTCTCCTAGCCCCGATTTTTTTGATTTTTTTCCTAACCCCTACACCTTCAATAGTTATCAATATTATATCTCTAGATCCGTAATCAACAATACCACAACCTCGTCAATGGACTTACACCATAGCAAGGTATCAACTACATTGAAATTCATTTACCCTTGCTAATATAAGATTGTGTTGTGTGTGCAGATGGAGATCATGCAACAAAGGATTGGATCTAGAGCAAACACTTGGAATGGAGCCGTGCTAGAAGTAGCAATGCAAGGAGCAAGATTGATAACACAATTACATATGGACAACGACAAGCACAATCTTAACGTTGGCAGTAGCAACACTTCTTTCTCTCTCTCTTTCTCAGCTGCCAAATGAGGCTTGATGTCAATGTAATAAGGTGTTCACTCTTGTTGTCATGAACACCAATTTTTTCAAGTCTTATAATCATGATTCGTTCACAAGTCATTCCATTAGTTTCATTTAGTCAATAATCCCATACCTTCCCAATATTTTGTAAGGAACTCGAGGATGAGTTTTCATTCAGTCATGGGGGTATGATGAGAAGAGATATCGTGTCATCCCCTACGATATCGCGTATGCAATATCGCGATGCGCCATCATATCTATAAATAAGAGGTGGCTCTCCTTTTTTTCCTCATCCTAGGCTAGACAGTAGGGAAACTCTGGCAGATTGATCACTCCAAAGATAGAATATTTTCCATGTGCCCGCAGTAGGAGTACTAAAGTGAATGGATCTTTATTCGAGCAACATTGTACCTAAACACAAGTTGTGTATGGAAATAAAGAAAAACTTCCTAGATAAACATTGCAATGCATGGAATAGGATTTTATTTAATGTTATTTATTGCTTTTTCCTCACCCTTATCTCCTAGTAACACGGAATGAGTACGACTTGATTACGAGCATTTAAGGATGTGTACGGATGATCAAGGAATGGATGTTCATCGCACTTAGGCTAGATTAGATTCTCTTACCCTTTCCTCCTAGTTAAGTGCCTCAGTACAACCACTTTGAGCACGTGCATTACACGTGGTGATCCCATCAACGATTAGCGTTTGGTAGCCACGGTTGCATCGGTTTAGGGTGTGTATGGTACGTGGGAATAGATGCTAATGCTAGGTAATTTAGACTTAGTTCATTAGTTAGAGTTAGCAATTGGTTTCTCAATCCTTCACCTTGTTAGTATAGGAGACATAAAACATAAAAGACCATACAAATCATATACCTCATACTTACTTAACCATACATCGTGACAACTACAAGTAAGTCTGGGAAGACAACAAATGGTTAACCTTAAGTGTTCATGAGGTGTGTAGGCACTTAGTCAGCGGAGTTCCACCGGATTGTGCATGCTATGCTCGTATTCATATGGTTGAGTGTAGGGGTACCTCGCCGCTCATCATCTATGTTCACTTTTCAACACCTAAATGTGAACACTAGCCAAACGTATTTTCTCCAAAATCATAAATTAGGATAATCAAGCCTTAACTAATTATGTCATCTTTCAACTTCATAATAATTCCATGCTATTCTAGCTAAGTAACTATAATGAAAGCTAAATATGTCTTTAATTTTGAATATTTTCCAAATAGAATAAACATTGTTAGGCCTACCATATATATCATCGAATTGTTATGGCTTATTTTATTACTTAAGATTCAATATTTATTTGCTACTTAGAATTGAACTTGAAACCTCTCTAGGGAACTATTGGCACATTCCAACCATTTTCTGGATAAGGTTTTATATGATTATGACATTGAAGAAGATCTCCAAATACTATAAATGATATTTTGAGCTCAGTTCATGCCTATGCTATCCTCTCAAAAATCATGTAAATACAACCTTAAAAACTAGTAAACTTCTTGGGAAATGCTTTCCAAAGCAAGAGTTCCAAGCTTACATTGCTCAAGTAATATCAATTTTTACAAAAGCATAACATGGAATTAAAAAATATTTACAAAGAATCATTTCCAAGCACATAAAAGTGGGATGGATCAAGAATTGAATATTTTGTTGTCTAAAGTCTTGTTAAAGAAAGCAATGAATATATTGTATTGGCAACACTGGGACATAAATAATTTTTTAGGCTATGCTTATACTTGTTGCAGGCCTAAGATTGACAATGTTGGGAAAATTGATTACCAGGGATCTACCCACCAATTTACGCTCTCTAAGATGACCCAGAAATAGTATGAATATCATGGCTCTAGAGTACATTAGCAAGCCTATCATTGTAATAGGTCCTAATATTCTTCAAAGTAATTTTGTCTCCTCTATCATCTCCCTAGACGTTGGCCATGGGTATGATGATGATGATTATTATTATTGGATAAGATATCCTATATATTAATGTTTTGGTAGAGGGGAGTGAGTTTGCAAGTAGGATGCTTTTAGGACATCAAATTAATATTTTAGAGGATGCATGGAGTGACTATCTAATATATATAAAGATAAATCCCTGGAACACATGTAGAATACATGTTAGAAATCCACCATCATAGTGACATCCCATTCCCAAATGTCATTAAAATACGATTGTTTCTTGATTAATTCATCACATTTTTGAGCATTATAATGGAAATACCATGGAATAACTTGATAAACTACTAATGCACTAAATAAAACAAGAAGGAAAAATAGAGAAAAATTTTATTAATGATAGTGGTATACTGTAATGCCCTTTGGGTTATCTTTCGATGTCACTTGAGCCTAAGAGGAAATCCAAAGCTACCACCATAGTTAGGCTATTTAACCTAAAAGGTGATCAGTTCCTTCTTGTCCTACTTCACCTAGCTTCCATCACTTGCTAATGTAGGCTCTGCAAATCCATGACACAACCTCTAAATGTGGCCTTAAATAACATAGGTAAAATCCATTCCCAAGGGGTACATAAATAACTGTAACTTTTCATAATGAGGTACCCCTTCTTTAAAAGGTTAATTATATTATTACAATAAAATTCCATCATTAACAAGGGATAGGATGTTACAACCACCTCTAATTCTAGAAGCCAAACAAGGCTGGTAGCAGGACTTCACAACATTGGCAATTTCTGTTTTGCCAAGTCCATTCTGCAAAGCCTATTTTCCATGGACGAGCTCTGCAACTGGATCTTGGATTACTCGATATCTAGACCGAAGGCACTAGTGACGCAAGCACTGGCAGACCTATTTCTACAAATGGATGAGACATATAATAGTGATTATAAGGTTTTTCACGAGGATCCATACATGGAGTACATGCTGCACAAATCGTTCCAGGATTCAGATTCCAACCCGAGGCTGTGCAACCACAGGCAGCAGGCTCCACACGAGTTCATCCTGCATCTGCTGGAAAAGTTGGAGAAAGAAGAAAATAGCAATGGACACCATGTGAACAAGGTATTCTATGGCTCCTGCTCCATGTGCTCCAGCACTCCCTACCAGGAATGTGACCATGAAAGCCACAACATAGTGAAGGGTAGCATATTTTACATCTTATTCTTACACCAGTCGTAGCTGGGGGAAGATCTAGCTTTGAAACATTTAAAGGGATGGTTGCAAAATGAGTTTGGATATAATCCTTTGGATAGTTGGTGCTAAAGCTCCTGTAATAGTGTCGATAAAGGCGTGAAGTTTATTAACTTTGAGTAGGCTCCGCAGGTGTTGGTGCTTCAGCTTTGCAAGATCAATTTCGTGAGTGAGCACGAGATTGATTGATAGGCATGTGGCATTCCTGGAGGTTTTGGATTTAATACCTGTTGAGGTCAACCTCACCCATGCTAGGCATGGGGCCATTATCAATGCACATGTAGAAAATTATAGTTGCAAAGTAGTCAAAATGCACAAATCAAATTCATAGGAATTCAATAAATGCTATACTGGTTTTATGTAAAAAGCAAAATATACACAAAAGGCCCTCAACCATACATAAATAAAATAAAATAGAAATTATGAATTTCAATTGCTAAATGAGCAAGCACTACACCAACACATGATAAATAGTGCACCACATGCATTACACAGACCTCTAAAAGATGATCTGAATGTAACTTATCAATCATGCTATTCGTACCAATTACCCCTTGGAGAGAGAAAGTGATATAAAGGAATTCCATTTAGAAAAGAAAAGAAATAAAATCAAGAGAAAAGATAATCCTCCTGAAAAATGCCAACAAAACAGCATATCTTTAAATTATAAAACATGGTAATGACTACATAATTTGTGCAAGTCTAATGAATTGATTTTCATATTTTTTTTCAAAAAAAATAATTAAATATTTACAAACGTTTGTTAAAACATTTGTAATAGTGATGCAGTGTGTTATCGGTGAATGACAGTTTAGGGTTAAGGTTTCTCTCGCAGGGCCGCTATAAAAGTAAGGGGAATTGACAACAGGGTCTGGTGGCCAATCTTTCTTTTTGAAACGGTAGTAGCTGGCAATGCATGTCCATCAGCAACCACTATTTTATTTTGTTCTTCTATTTTCTCTGGCCACATGCAACCCATATTTTAGCCTCTTGTTGCTGAGAGCAGTGCACATCTGACAATAATGCACCTACAGATGGGGGCCTTCTCTCTAGACGCTGGGGTAATGATAAACGCTTGTCGGGAGTGAGCAGGATGTGATGGACGCACCAACGACTACAACCACACCTACATCTCAGCGACATACAGCAAAATCAAAAAATTTTGGCATTTTCAATTACAGATATTTAATATTTTCAGCATTTCGAAACATGCTACCAGTACATTGTGTCGTATATCACTCTATGCACTAATTTTAATTTTTTTTAATGCTTAAAATTTCATTTTTTTTATAATTCAAAGAGTATTTGTTTTGCTTTCAGAACCACAAATCCTTAATATTAATATATTGCATTTTTCAACTATATTGCATTTTTCAACTTGTAAACCATTTTCAATTGGGAAACTCCCTATGGTCCCTATTGCATTGTTCTGTTTCATTGCGTTGCCCTTATAAGCATAGTTTTCTTATCTACATTTGCAGCAAAGTAGCAAGTATAAGTTTCTATCTATGGTAACACTACCAAAGGTGTTTCATCCTTAGTGACAACATCATTGCCATTGGCTAGTATTTAGTTTATGCTTACGTGCAATCTGCTTGTCAAAATTCAGTAACTACGTCTACTGCCAACGATGTGCCCTTTTCTAATGTACTTTAAATTGTTTAATTCTAGATTACTTTGAAATAGTTAAGCTTCATTATTATTATTATTATTATTATTATTATTGTCACATGGCCCTTTCCAGATAAGACTATTCCTGAGTTTCCGTACCCATACGGGAGGTGCCCTAGGCAATAGTCTCCTAAAACGAGTTTTCACAGGTGTTCGTGTGTCCAAAATTTACCCGTCAACATCTTTTTGGTGCTAGAAGGAGGGTAGTTTCTCAATATTTTCTTTATTTTCCTTTTATGTTTCTTTTTTANTTAAAAAAATAAAAATATAGCATTCAAATGTCTTTTCCATTTTCTTTAATTTTCACAATTTATTAGCACTTTACATTTTTTGTTATTTTTCATTTTATGAGTGACTTTTCTTATGGAATATCTCAACAAAGAACTCATACTCCTACCCCTAGTCAACCAGTTACTCATCAATTTACTTTGAGAAAATAACGAGCTTCACTTTTTCCAAGTTCAATTCCTAAAAAAACCTTGAACTAAGATGGTAGCCCATCAACCCTCGGCTCCCTTAGTAAGAAACCCTTTTAACTTTCATAATTACCATGACATACCAAAATCTCTTCAAAACATAAATCTGTTCTTTGATCCTACAACCCCTATGAATGATGCCTGCCAACACATACAATGTTTTGAAACCATACTAGGGATCCACAACATTATACATAATGATGTAGCATGTAGAGTGCTTGTAACAACATTTCAGACCAAAGCAACCCAATGGTTCTTAATGCTTCCTGATGCCTTTATTAACACATGGCAAGAATTCAAAAACAAGTTTTTGAATCAATTTGACAAATTTATAAGCCCTGCTATCGCATCAAGCAACTTTACCAGCCTAAGAAAGCTACATGGGGAAAATGTTAGGGATTATAACCTTAGATTCCTTTATCAACTTGCCTATGTGCCAAATGAGATGCGACCACAACCATATGGTATCCTCAACTTCTATCTCTCTACCATTGATCCATTATTCACTTATGCTATTAAATATGATCTCAACATGACGGAAATACAAGATATAATGTCAAAATCTATGGAATTAGAGCAAATAATCCTTATCAACAACATCCAAACCCAATTTGGGATGATGAGTGTTAGTAACCCTATGCAATCAAACCCACTCCTACCAACTTTTCAAACGTCTAATGTTATGCCTCAAGTTTTTTCTCCCTTTCAATCAACTCAACCTTTAAGTAATTACTCACAAGGCCCCATGTCCTCTTCATTCTTACCATCCAACACTGGTTTGAATGATGACCAATCAAAAGCCTTGATTCAATCCATTATAAACCCAAACAGGACATCAAATTATGTTGAACCACTAACCCAAACCCAAGATCAAATGACCCAAATACTCACTTCACTACAAAAACTATCCAATGAAGTGGTCAAGCTAAAGAGAAATAATAACAAAGGCCCTATACAACCAGAAAAACCAAGTGTATCAATCAACGATGATTATTGTCATCTTCATAATACGAGGCAACATTCTGAAAAGACTTGTCCTCAATTCATGGCATTGTATGGTGACAATACCCAAGGGCAACAAAATGGAAAAGCCCCTATCATGGTTCTTGATGTACCTCATGAGACAGAAAATGAAGAGGTTTCCTCATTAGAACAAGTCATGGTAGGCGACCCTAACCCACACAACACTCGCTACCGTAAAATCAGTGACATTATGAATGCTACACAACGACAAACTAGAAACAATTTCTATACACCTCCAAACAAAAGAGTTCCTAGTCAAAACAATGGAAACAATCAATCTGGGTCATCCCAAGTAATTGCCCCACAACAACCAAACCCCCCATCTGTACTTAGGAGAGTTCCATCTCAACAAGAAGCCAAAGATGAACCTAAGAATTATGATTTGGTTGAGGACTTAAAAAGAGTGAAAGCCAACATTTCGATGTATGACCTTCTACACTTTAACGAAATGAAAGAAGTGATTCGGGATATGGTTCATATACCTGTAGCCCAAAGAGAAAAATCCCCAATTCCCGAAAGGCAAGTTCACTTTGCAGAAAGTCCTAACACGTTACCAGTACAAAACATGGATAATTCTATGTCTAGCAAAAAGGATCATCCCCCTTTCCTAACCACTTTGATTATTTTAGGAAAGAATGTCCATAACTGTTTAATGGATTCAGGTGCAACTGTTAGTGTTATGCCTCTTGACATTTGTAACACCTTAGGAGCACAAATGATACCACAAACTAAAAGTGTAATTCAACTTGATGGATCTAGCGTACCTGTAGTAGGGTTATTAAAAGGAGTAAAAGTACAACTTAAGAAATACCCTACATTTACATGTTATACAGACATCCTAGTAGTTGACATGAAACCCACATATGGTGTGCTCTTATCTAGAACTTTTGGAGCTAAGGTTGGGGGCTTCTTTAGGTCAGATTTCTCAGAATTATTGATCCCTATCAAAGGAAAATCTGAATACATGACTATACCCCAAGAACCCTTCTACAAACAAGTAGTAACAACCTTGGATCAACAAAATCAATCTTTGGAAGATCGAAATGCTAATCTTTATGTTGGGGTTATTGAGATTGAGTGTAGTGAACATGTTGAAAATGACTATGTGAGTGGAACTACAAAAATTCCTATCTCTTATGCAGATCCCATCCAATCCTATCAAAGTTCTAGAGAAGGTGAAGAAAACTATGGAGACACCTTGCCTTATCAACAACACGACGGATTTTTTCTAATTAATCCACCACCTTTAGGGGAAGAAAAAGATATAAATAAGACCTTACCCCTTAAAACATTTGAAGGTGTGCTAAATTTTAACAACACATCAATGGAACATTCTCCTAGAAAAGCTATATCCGATGACCCACCAAAACCTAGACCTATCATTGAAACTTATATTAAAGAAAAACTTTATAGAAAATGATCAAGTAAGATAGATGTAGGTCTTGATTTTCATAATCTTAAGCATCAACAAATTGTTAAGAGATGGTTTGATAAAAAACATCTAGCTAAAAATTTTCAAGTAGGTGATCTAGTCCTTAAGAGGGATAGAGTGTCCTATCAAACTGGCTCTCAAACTAAGTTTTCCCCTATGTGGTCAGGTCCATTCTAAATTGGAGACATCACTACCCCAAATGTGTTTAAGATTGCTGATTTGCAAGGATATAGGTTGAATAGAAATTTTAATGCATTTCATTTGAAACATTTCTACTCAGGTACCCCACGTGGGCATCTGGTAGATTCTTAGTTGCATGTTTTCTTTCCATTCTTCTTTGCATTTCATATGTATATTTTTGTGTTTCTATATTTTTCTTGCATTTTCATCATTTCCTTCTTAGCATATTATTTTGATTATTGTGTTCTTCATATGATTTTAATAATCATTTTTTATTTGAGTTACTAGATATTGGATCATCTTAACACCATTGGAAAATAATGTAGGTATAATATAATTTACTATTCCTATAATATAATGCTATAAAATCCTCTTCATATTTTATAAATACTATAACTTTTTCCAATTGTTTCCAAGGTCTCAGTTTATTTGTTATGTTAGCTTATGGAGCATTATATTTATACAAACTTATCATGTCATCATCATGATCATGTAAGTGTAGGATATGTGATGTTGGAGAGTGGTTAGTCATAATTATTAGGTGACCTTGGAAAATTCTATCATTTCCTCTCATAAGCCCAAGCTCTTAGGTATGATGATCCATGGCTATCCTATAAACAACGGGGTGAAGAGTGTTCATTTCTACTTGAGAATCCTTGGCCACCCAGGAGACCTGCTATGATGCCACCAATTAAAGACACATACATGAGGGTTGAACTGCACCATGGGCAAAGTTTCCAAAAGGACCGTGCTCTTTGGTAGTGTAGCTAATTAGCTAGACTCGTGTTGGAATTCCTACCTCAAGAATGAAGTACACCATGAGCAAAGTTTCCTTTGAAAAAAAATAAAACAAAAAATGAGGACCATGTTCGTTGGCATTATAATAAGTTCTTGAGTTTGATGGGGTTCGGAAGCAATCCTTATCCTAACCTCTGCTTTCCCTTCTAAATTTAAGTTTTTTTTATTTTAAAAAGACCCAAGGAAAAATCTAAAAGTTGTGGCTTACTATGATCCAACATGAGCTTTAGCTCATCCTCCTCATTAAGTTTTGTATAAGTCACTTGCTCAAAATATTCTACATACTTTTATTGTTACCTTGTGAGAATATTGA
>MNCI01007203.1:978058-988060 GCA_015680685.1 Gnetum montanum
ATTTTTATTCAAAATTTTATGGTCCTTGCACTTGCATGCAATTTGTAGTTTCAAGGCTAAGTGTTAAGGTCAACCTCACCCATGCTAGGCATGGGGCCATTATCAATGCACATGTAGAAAATTATAGTTGCAAAGTAGTCAAAATGCACAAATCAAATTCATAAGAATTCAACAAATGCTATACTGGTTTTATGTAAAAAGCAAAATATACACAAAAGGTCCTCAACCACACATAAAAAAAATAAAATAAAAATTATAAATTTCAATTGCTAAATGAGCAAGCACTACACCAGCACATGATAAATAGTGCATCACATGCTTTGCACAGACCTCTAAAAGATGACCTCAATGTAACTTATCAATTATGTTGTTCGTACCAATTACCCCTTGAAGAGAGAAAGTCATATAAAGGAATTCCATTTAGAAAAGAAAAGAAATAAAATCAAGAGAAAAGATAAGCCACCTGAAAAATGCTAACAAAATAGCATACCTTTAAATTATAAAACATGGTAATGACTGCATAATTTATGCAAGTCTAATAAATTGATTTTCATATTTAAAAAAAAATTACATATTTACAAACGTTTGTTAAAAAATTTGTAATAGTGATGCAGCGTGTTGTCTGCGAATGACAGTTTAGGGTTAGGGTTTCTCCCGCAGGACCGCTATAAAAGTGAGGGGAATTGGCAACAGGGTCTGGTGGCCAATCTTTCTTTTTGAAACGGTAGTGGCTAGCAACGCATGTCCATTAGCAGCCACTATTTTATTTTGTTCTTCTATTTTCTCTGGCCACATGCAACCCATATTTTAGCCTCTTGTTGCTGCAAGCAGTGCACATCTGATAGCAATGCACCTACAGATGGTGGACTTCCCTCTGGATGTTGGGGTAATGGTAAACATTTGTAGCGAGTGAGCACACCTGCATCTCAACGACATACAACAATATCAAAAAAGTTTGGCATTTTCAATTACAAATATTTAATATTTTTAGCATTTCAAAATATATTACTGGTACATTGTGCCTTATATCACTCTATGCATTAATTTTAAATTTTTTTTAATGCTTAAACTTTCATTTTTTTTATAATTCAAAGAGTAGTTTTTTTTTTATCCTTAGATACTAATATATTGCATTTTTCAACTTGTAAACCGTTTTCAATTGGGAAACTCCCTATTGTCCCCGTTGCATTATTCTGTTTCATTGCATTGCCCTTATAAATATAGTTTTCTTGTCTGCATTTGCAGCACAGTAGCAAGTATAAGTTTCTATCTATGGTAACACTGCCAAAGATGTTTCATCCTTAGTGAGAACATCATTGCCATTGGTCAGTATTTAGTTTATGCTTACGTGCAATCTACTTGTCAAAATTCGGTAACTACGTATCCTACCAATGATGTGCCTTTTTCTTATGTACTTTAAATTGTATAAGCAATTTAATTCTAGATTACTTTGAAATAGTTAAGCTTCATTATTATTATTATTATTGTCACATGGCCCGTTTCTGTACCCATACGGAGGCTGTTGACTCTTATGATAGGATTAAATTTAATTTCATTATTTTTCATTGTATAAATATTGGTTTGGTGAGGTGTTCACGTGTCCAAATTTTACGCACCAACAATACCTTATACCAATACCACTACCGCAGGCAGGCGAGATGAGAAGTTGGAGTGCAGCGGACAGTGATGACGATTGTTGGTTTAGGATTAGTGCATCTGCCATGAGTCAGCACAAGGACGTACTTAGAGGAAAAGATGTTAGAATTAACGAGGAACTCCGATGATAATTATGCAGATGGTGGGAGAAGTCTTACGAAGCAGAGTTAAAGATATTCAGAGATAGACATGTGGAATGCTACTTGGTCATGGCCATGGCCATGTTTGAGCCAGAATATAAAGAGGTGACTGCGCTGGCCTTGGCATCCATAGCTCCGTTCACTCTAGATGACCTCTACAACAACACCACATCCACATGTCTTACACTACCTCAACTTGGACTTGTAACCGCAGCTTTTAGAGACTAGGATTCATGGAAGCATAGTTGCTCTGCCAAACAAGGTCAACATTTGTTTACAATTTGTTATGGAAAGCTTCAATCAAATGTTCTGCGGGTACAGACATAAACAAACATCCAACACCCGCTTATATATGGCTACGCGTGGTAGAATCATCTGGGAAAAAAGCCAAGTGGAAAGCCGCAGCTCAGCATTTCAATGGAGCTCAAATACCCAACAAGTAGAAGTATTTGAGAAATGCATGCTAGAGCTCTGCTTATTGGTCCCTTTTCACCTTCACAGAGATGCTTCTGTGTGAATCCAACAGCCATAACATAGAAGATAACTTACCTGCTAGAATTTCGAGGTTCGAAAAAGCACACGCTGCAACTCTTCGCATTGTCAACGGCATCTACGGGCCCCAGCTTGGTGACATCCATCAGAGTTTCAGTGTTAAATACAGCGAGAGTTGTGCACTGGAGGCTATGTCAATAGTGACATGTATGATCAACGAGAGGCCCGATTTAGGGATGGAGGAAGAAGTTCAGCATGTCAAGGATTTGCCCGATGGACATAGCTACCGTGTCATGTGTCTTTATCTAGCAACGAACAGACAGATATGAAGATGTCGGTAGCACTGATCAATGGTAGCACTGATCAACGACAGCATAGAAAGAAAGTCGCATGAGATTTGATCAATGTTTCCCAGTTTCTTTACAGGAGAAGCAACACAGGTAAGATCAAGAGAGTTACAGATCTATTAATTATAGAGAATGTGAAATAAAAGCTTCAGAAAATTCTCGAAAGCCAATAAAGCTTCCAAAAAATTCCCGAAATCCAAGGAAGGTTACAGATTTTAACCGAATCAGTTATGGAGAAAAAAAATCCAGGCTTAGTTCAGTGAATCAAATAATGAGAAAGCATGTTGTTAGTGGAAGTTAGTTTCATGTTTATCGATGCAGAAGGTTTAAACTAAAATTAGTGAATCAAGATTTTCATCGAAAAATATAGTTACCATTTAGGAAGCTCAAAATAAAAAGATTCATAAGAGAGTTATTTAATGTTCTATATGAACAGGACACTTGACAACCATAGCTTTTAATTTCCATGATGCTTGTAACTAAATTTTAAATTTATATGATTGCTGTAATTACCAAGAAGCTACTATTAAAAGGGACTTCAAGGAAGAAAACATAGAGGAAGGAAATACCAGAGAATTACTTGTTGTAATGTCCTGTCCCTTGATAAGGGTGGAAACAATTCTAAACAATGTAATTAACCTTCTAATGAAGAGGCACCTTGTTATGAGGGGTTATGATTATTTATGTATCCCTTGGGAAAGGGTTTGATCTATGTCATTTAAGGTTAGGATTAGAGGTTGTGCTGGAAATAGAGTTGCAAAGCCCAGCGAGGCAAGTAACGGAAGCTAGGTGAAGTGGGACAAAAAATGACTGATCACCCCTTTCGCAGGACAGCCTAACCATGGTGGCAGTGGATTGCCTCTAAGGCTTAAGTGGCATAGGAAGACAACCCAAAAGGGCATTACAATACTCTTGTCCATTAATATAAATTTTCCATTTTCCTTGTTTAATTCTTCAGTACCAATTATTTATTTTGTCAATTAATTCATTATTTAAGTATTTATAATGTTTTCGGCATAATATCTAAGAAAACAATAAATGTAATAAATTAAGCGTTCATATTTTTATGATGTCTAGGAATGGGATGTCACACTTGTAGAATGGCTTCTTTGCATAATATAACTCAGCTCAAGATGCTTTCTTCAACTAGTAAAGAATCATAAATAGATCCACTAGATCAAGAAGAAAACCAACAAAAAGAAAAATTGCTTAAGGATTTATGGAATAAAGTCATAAAATTAGAAGAAGCTTTAGCTAAAGTGAAGATTAAAGAAGATAAATCACAAAAAAACATAGATATTATGAGGTTAAAATAGTGGATTCTAACAATGATGAACCTATAGCAACTTCAAATTTCTTGGATATTGAGTCTATTAATGAATTCTTAAACATACACTATATTCATAAATCTTCTTAGAGTGAAAGTTCTTTGTTAATAAATTTAAATGATGATTCCTTGTTTGACAAAGAATGCAATAATAATGATGGGTATAATTTAAGATCCAAAGAAAAACTGGCTTCTTCTAGATCTCCAAATAGTATTCTGAGCCTACTACTAAGCAAAAGGCTTTTGAATCAAAAGAAGAAGAAAAGATAAATCAGAAAGACAATAAAGAGGATGAAAACTCTAAAGGAAGTTCATTATATACATAGTGGTATAGGAGAAAGAATTTTTATGATGAAAAGACATATGACTTAATAGAAAATCTTAAATTCATCAAAGCTAATATAAGTGTATTTCAATTAATGTAAATGGGTAGTGAGCAAAAAAAGATCTTGGAAATGATCAATGAAAAGAAGAAAGTAGGGGAATCTAAGAAAAATGTCATCTATAATGAGGATAAGGTTAAGCCAAAATACCCATGTATACCTAATAAAGAAGCTCCTCCTTTTCTCATAACAATCAAGTTAAATGGAAGATATTTACATAATTGTTTCATTGATTTAGGAGCTACTTTAGCTCTTATGCTGTTATTGATGTGCAAATAGTTGGGTCTCACACCAAAATAGTTAAATAAAAAGATTGTTCAAATAGATAAAAGTAGAGTCAAAATTATGGGGCAGTTGGAAAATATCTTACTCCAAATAGCTTTTGGACCCCACGTTAAAAGCAGCATAATGGTCCAAATAGCATATATTCCAGTTTCATATAGTCTTCTTTTGAGCCAAAGTTGGAGCAAAACTTTTTTAGGATACATAGCAACTCATTATTCATACATGTGATTACCATGGAAAGGAGAACCAAATCAAATTTATATATATAGTAAACCCCTTATGCTAAAAATGTTACATCTGATGGCAAGAGTAAGGTAATTGATACTAAAGATATCTCAATTAGAGTTTGTTCTATAAGAGAAATTCTTGTTTTTAAGAAAGAAAAATGAGTTAAACATAAAGAATGGGAATTATATTTTGATGGATCATGTAACTCTAAAGAATCTAGAGTTGGCATTATTTTGGTTGATGAAATTTCTCAGAAAATTTTCAAAGAGAGTGATTTATTATTTTCTTGCACTAATAATAGGACAAAATACAAAGCTTTGTGCATAGAAATTAAGAAAAGTTTGGAAGCAAGTGTAAAAAGAATAACTATCAAAGGTGATTCCAATCTTATTTGTGAATAGATTAAGGAACATTGTGTAATCAAAAGTTCATTTTTATGACCTTATAAGCAATTTCTATGTACTTTCATGGAAAAGTTAAAAAAATGCAAGATTATCCACATTTTAAAAAACAAAAATCAAATAGCTGATGAATTGGTTGTGGTAGCCTCTACTCTAGATCCTTCAAAAGTTGTCAAATATAAAAAAGTTGTTATAGAAGTTGAGTATCAACCATCCATCTTTGATAATATAGAACATTTTCAATTTTTTGAAGATGATCAACAAATCCATATATTTTTGAAAAATAGAGATGAATTTAAAGACAAATTTCTATTGGTAGATGAAGCCTAGACTCAACTCAAGTCTAATTTCATTCCAAAGGAAATCCTTAATTATGAATATGAGTTTCATGAAAAATTGATTAAAGGATCTGAAGTCTAAAATTCCAAAGATCAAGCTTATGAAGGAAAATACAAAAATTTTGAATATAACCAAGAGGAGTAACCTCATTTTTAAACAAGAGCTACTATCATTACTCAAGAAGAACTTGGATAATTTTCTTAGTCATATGATGATGTCAAAAGCTTAAAACTTGACATAATTACTCATAAAATTCTTTTGATGGAGGACTATAAAGTGGTATGACAAAAGTAGAGGAAATTTAACCCAATGTTTGAACCTGCTATGCAAGCTGAAATCAAAAAATTATTACATGCCAAGATTATTTATCTCATATGATATTCTGTTTGGGTAACTAATCTTGTTCCTATAAGAAAGAAAAATGAAGATATCATATTGTGTATTGATTTTAGGAATCTAAATGAGACATCGAAGAATGATAGGTATCCACTTCCAAGGATCGATGAAATGCTAATCAAAGTTTCTAGAAGTCAAGTGTATTCATTTTTAGATGGATTTTTAGGATACAATCAAATCATGGTTCATAAAGACGATGGCTAAAAATTAACCTTCACCACAAAGTGAGAAAATTTTTCATACAAATGAATACCTTGGTCTTTCCAATGTTAGGGCAACTTTTAAGCAAGAAATGAATATTGCATTTAGAGGACTTATCAAAAAATTTGTGGTTGACTATACTAATAGCATAACTATTTATTCATCAAGGAAAGAAGATCATATAGGCCACCTTCAAAGTATCTTTAATAGATGCTGAAATTTTGGTATGTCTTTGAATCCAAAGAAAAGTAGCCATGTCATATGTTAGAGAGGTATAGCTAGTGATCATTCAAGAATCCAAGCTATACAAAATATAGAACATCCAACCAATACAAAGTCTCTTTGGCATTTCTTTAAAAAAAATAAAGTTTGTAAAGATATTTATTTTAGGATTTACTAAGATCACCAAACCCTTATTGATTATGCTCAAGAAACATGTTTAGGTAAGGAAGACACTAGAATCAGAGGAAGCATTAATAGAAATTTAAAAAGCTATTCAAGAAGCTCCATATTTAGCCAAAACTAAATTAAAAGAAGACTTTTGGTTATATGCTTTTACTTTCAACAATTCAGTTGCTTCAATTTTAACTCAGAACATGGATGGTCAAGATGAGCCAATTGAATTCTTTGGTTATCAACTTAAAAGTTATAAATTTAATTATTTTAATATAGAAAAATAAGTATACGTCATTATCAAAACATTGTTAGATTTTAAATATTATTTAGAGAGCACTTTCATCCATATTATGCTAATAGAGCCTGTTGATAAATAATAGAAAATGGCTTATTAAGCTTCAATGATTTAGATTTTTCTTAGAGATTTGCAAAACAATTAAAGAAATGGGATTAGCCAAACTAATGGTTAAAGAAGCTTAAGTTTGTACAATAGATTCTCATTATGGAAATTGGTATGATGAAATTTTAGAGTTCTTTACATCAAGAAAGGTCCTAAATAACTTAACTAAGAACCAAAGAAGGGCTTTTCTTTAAAAAAAAAAACAAATAAGTTCCTAGTAAAAGATTAGATTCTATATAGAAAGGATTTTAGAGGAGTTTTATTAGAGTGTGTTCAAAATGATCAAATTGAGCCTATCTTAGACCAATTTCAAGATCATGCAAACTTGTTTTATAATTCCTCTAAATTTACTATGCAGCATATATTCCGTTAAGGATTTTATTGGCCTAACATGTATTACAATATTGGCTCAAAGATTCATAAACCAAAAATCAAGAAAGCTAGAGCTGTTATAAAACCAATGATCATAGAAAGGCCATTCCAACAATGGGGTTGAGATTTTATCGACACAATTACTCCTTCAAAAGCTAGGCATAAATTTATTCTTATAGCCAGAGATTATTTTACCAAGTCGTCTAAAACTAAAGCTCTAAGAAACAGACCAAATTCTAAATCACTTTGGTATGCCTGAAGTATTAGTTTTGGATAATGGCCATGCTTTTCAATTAGAAGAATTCATAAAATGAGTATCTAAAAGATCTATTTTCTTATTTATTTGCTCAAATTATTACCCTCAAGGAAATGGATTAGCAGAATCTACTAATAATAATTATCCATATCAAGAGATAGATGGAAGAAAGTTTTGGAAATTGGACTAATTATCTTCAATCTGCGTTATGAATAGACCAAATATCAAGATAAAAAATTCTATTGGAATGTTAAGCTTCTAATTTGGTTTATGATGTCATTACAATGGTTATGAATAAAATCATAAGCTCAACTTCAAATTTTATGCAGAAGTACTTCAAGTGTTAGGAGACGCGTGTGAGCTCTCATGAGCTTTCAAGGAACTGAACTAAAATTCCCGTTCAATGATCTCCACCTTAAGCACTACTTTGGGCAACTGCCCACCACGTAACAAAGCTTAGAAACAGGCGAGGATGTAAATATGTACAATGGAAACTACAATGAGTACGGAAAATAAATATGCTACAATGGAAACTACAATGAGTACGGAAATTAGTTACGTGAGTAGTTCGGAAATTTGGAGATTTTATAAAAAGCTCAGTTAATCATTATCAACAGAGAGCTTCAACTGTAGATCCCAAGTTTAGCGATTTTTGAGAATAACGATAAAAAAGTCTTTTATTATTTCATACGTGTGTCTGGCTGTTGTCCAGAATATGTACTGGAGCTTTTTGTAGAGCTTCAACTTGTGGGACTACATACCATAGTCCTTTTCTGCTTTGGCTGTCTGATGAATTTAGTTTTCTAACCGGTGGCTGCTCCATTTACCAGTGTTCCGTAGATGCTGGGCCATAACCTTATGGGGAACAGCCTAACTGCACTGACTCCTGGAAAGAAACCTTCATTTCCCAAGAAACAGAAGAGTTGGGCCTTGGAGAGGATCGTAAGTTTAGAGGCAGAAAATTAGCTTAAAAAGGAGATGAATTCTCATGACAGTGCTGCAGAAAGCAGCATGAAGGCTGAAGCACCATCCAAACAAGAAGAAGACAAGAAGGCCTGGGTTACAAAGAAGATTGAGTATGATACATTTCACGGTATGATAAAGTTCACGGTAAAGACCCCCAAGAGGGTCACTCTGACCATTCTCTTCCCTTCAGCTGATTAGTTTTCATTATGGTTTCGCTTGTCCATATTTTGTTTTTATTTTTTTATTTTTGGTATTTTAGGAATTGAGTTTTTATACTACCAAATGTCAAGTTCAATGAGAATTTTCCCCAAAAAAAGATATATGGTTTTCAGATGTAAAAAGGTTCAATAAAAGCTCAGTTACGGTTCTGCACAAGATTAGAATGTCATTTGAGGAAAGTATTTTAATCTTTAGAAATTTTAAGGAAGGCAAGAAATATTGACACATTCTAGCCATTTTACGGATTAGGTTTTATGTAATTATGGCACTGAAGAATATCTTCAAACGCTGTAAATGATATTTTGAGCTCAGCACATGCCTATGCCATCCTGTCAGAAATCATGTAAATCCAACCTTAAAAACTAGTAAAATTCTTGGGAAACTTCTTGGGAAATGCTTTCCAGAGCAAAAGTTCCAGGCTTACATTGGCATGTCAATATCAATTTTTACAAAAGCATAATAAAGGAATTGAAAAATATTTAGGAAGAATCATTCCCAAGCACATAAAAGTGGCATGGATTAAAAAATTGAATAGTTTGTTGTTTAAAGGCCTGTTAAAGAAAGCAGTGAATATGTTGTACTGGCATCACTAGGACATAAACAATTTTCCAAGGTTGTGCTCATATTTGTTGTAGGCCTGAGACTGAGTGGCCTGCGATGTTGGCAAATCCGATTACCAGAGATCTGCCCGCCAATTTAAGTTCCCAAAGATGACCCAGAAACAACATGGATATCATGGCTCTAGAGTACATTAGCAGGCCTATCACTGCAACAGGTCCTGATATTTTCCAAAGTAATTCTGTCTTCTCTATCATCTCCTTGGACGTTGGCCACTAGCATGATGACGATCATGATGATTTTTTGGACTAGATACTCCAGATATTGATGTTCTGGGAGAGGGGATTGAGTTTGCCTAATTTGCAACAGGATGCTTCTGGGATGTCGATTGTCGAATTAACGTTTTGGAGGATGCATGGAGTGACTACTACAGAGATATAAAGATAAATCACTAGAATACATGTCAGAAATCCACCACCACCTCCAATTACGGAAACCAACCTAGGCTGGTAGCAGGACTTAGTAACATGGGAAATTTCTGTTTCGCCAACTTCATTCTGCAGATCCTCTTCGCCATGGATGAGTTCTGCAACCAGATATTGGAGTGTCCTGGATCAAGACCGGAGGCACTGCTGATGCA
>MNCI01007206.1:0-68918 GCA_015680685.1 Gnetum montanum
CCGGAACCTGAGTCAAGAAGAGCTCGATGTGGTGCATTTCCAGCATCTGCAAATAAATAAAGGGACTCCCAGGATCAGTTAGTTTCCTGGGAAGGTGGCCTACCTTGATCCAGTCAGTTACGGTATGTGTTAACATAATCGTATGCGTTACACTCCCTTGGACTGAAGGGTGCTCCGAAGCGTTAGTAGTTAGAGGCCTATCCATGTACCCGTCCGCTTGTTGTTGCGAGAGTTTTTCTGGGCTCTTAGTTCTGAAAAAGGGTCTCTTTTTTGTACAGTTATCTCCAGAACTAGTACCTAGATGGATATTTACACTCTGAATATTTACAGCTCTCGCGGCGTGACGCTACTGCGGTTGGGTAGGCAATTCCCCTTGCATTGTTGGAGCAGTAGGTGTTATGGGAACTACTTGAGGAAGAGGTGCGGGTGGAGTTAGAGGATGGACGGAATGTGGGATGTCTCCCGGAGGAGAAGGAGTCCTTCGGAAGTACTCCCGAGCATGGTAGTGACGTTGTGGGGTAGTGTGACCCAAAGAGTCACTTGGAGAAACCAGCTGCTACACATAATAACCATAAAGATCGGGCTACCGGTAAGGGTACTGATGTGTTGGCGGTGGCATCCCCCATGACTGTGGGTATTGCCACTGCTGATGTTGTCCGATGGGCTACGGAGGCATTCCACTTGGATAATACGTCAAGGGTTGGTGGAACTGCCTTGGGTTACCTTGCGGATAAGGTAACCTTCTGGGTGTTTGCCGTTGATTAAGTCTTGGATTTAATGCATACACCCCAGACTCCTGCAGATGTGAGATAATTGGACAACATCCCTTAGAATGATCATAATAGCAGACCTCGCATCCACCATCATTGTCTGAATCAAAATTTTCAGCCTCATCGGAGTTAGAGATTTTTCCCTTACCCTTGTTATGTGCAGGGTTAAAGTTTCTAGGACTCCTACTGTGGGCACATGGGAAAAATTCTAACTCTGGAGTGATCAATCTGCCAGAGCTTCGCTACACTAGCCAGGATTGGGAAATGAAGGGAGTGCCGCCTCTTATTTATAGATATGGCGGCGGGACGCGATATCGCAGGGAAAGATGCGATATCGCGGCACATGCAGGTCGCGTCTCATCAATTAGTATATTGGTGATTATCATTATCAATGTTGATAGTAATCATCAAGACATTAGGAGATTTCATGACAAGTGTTAAGCAAACTAATTGCACGAGTTGATTTCACATAGTAAAAGGATAACCATGGATGATGAAGGTACACAAAGAATCAATAAGCATGTGTTCAGATTATAGGATGTAACTCAAATTTTGAGCAAATAAGAAAAAGATAAGTTCCTTAATCATTTATAAATAAGGAACTAAGTGGGAAGCCTTACAATCATATTCATCATTGACTTAATTTATGATAAGCTAGGAGTCATCATAAATAGTAATAGTTTTGAGTTGGTTTTATAAGACTAATAAGAAATCTTGTATTAGAGCCTTATATTTATCCATGTTATTGGTGTAAGGAAAATCAAGCTTGTAATCCTAATAAAAAACTTATTTAGTAGACAGAATAAACACTTGTTGCACTAGATCTAAAGGAAGTGTATGCTCCATCAAAATAAAGGATAGTGTCCAAATCCTTACCAATAATGTATAAGCTATGAAGTATCCTACCATGAGGATCTTCACAGCTATCCTCCTTCCTACATAATGGTTTCTATGATGACCTTCATGAGTATCCTAGAGGATCCATAGTTAATTAGCATTCAGCACACATCACCATACCAAGCCATCTGCATAAACCTTGTAAAGGTTACCTTGGATTTCTATATAGTGCTTGACTTGGTGAAGAAACTGTTGTTTCATCTTCTTATCCCATTCTTGTGTAGTCTTGTGAGTGAAGAGATAGAAGAGGAAATCATCATGCTAGTTGGTACCTCTAGGAGTCTAAACATCAACATATTTTTCAAAGAGGAGTTCATTTGGGAATTGATCAGATAAAATCTCCTCATCCTCTTTGCTATGCCATCGTAACCAAGATAATTGATCGGCGATCATATTCTTGGTTTCCTTCCTTTCCATCATTATACAATTGAACTCTTGCAAAATCACTAGCCATTGTATGCCACAGGGACTCATTGCTAACTTGTTCATCAATAAATAAATTGCACTATGATTAATGTGAATATAAATTTTATATCTAAGCACATAGTGCCTAAATTTCTCCAAGGAGTATACCACCACCATGAGCTCCTTCTCAATGGTGGTATAATTTAATTAGGTATCCACAGTGCTTCTACTTATACAATGGATGTAATATGGATGTTTCTGATCATCCAATTATAGAAGCACTCCTCCCAATGCATAATTGAATGCATCTATCATGATATGAAATTATCTAGACCAATCAAGAGCTCATATGGGATTTCTATGAGCTTTTACTTGAGTTATTGGAATTCTTGCTTAGATTCCTTGGTCCATTCAAATGGTGCATCTCTTTTTGTTAGCTCCACTAGTGGTTTGAAAATTTTGAAGAAGTTCTCAATGAATCACCAATAGTAACCAATGTGTGTAAGGAATGATCACACATCTTTTGTCATTTTAGATTATCTAGTAACTTCTTAGATGACTTATACTTTTTCTAGGTGCACCACAATTTTCTCTTAAATTTTGTACCCTAAGACTATGACCTATTGGACCATCAAATGGATTTTTTGCCAATTGAGTTGTAAGTTGGTCTCCACATATGATTTTAACACTTAGTCCAGATGGTCCAAGGAAAGACCCCCTTACAGTTATTAACATGGATCATTAGGAAATTTTCTAGACAAGGCCAGATATAAATGATGGGTACAATGTCCTCTATTAATCTCATAGAGATAGTGATGGACTAATTTGCAAGCTCCAGTCTAATGTTACATTTCTTTAGTAGAGGCAAGTTTTAGATCTTGTACATTTTTATGAAATCAAATTCACTCTAGAACCTAAGTCCAGTAAAGCTTTGGACAGATCATTTCCTACTATCTAGAAATGGATAAGAGGATCCCCAGGATTAAATCTTTTTCTTAGGAAGGTGGCCTACATTTATCCAATCGTTGATAGCATGGATCAATATGAAAGTATAGACATTGGAGGATCTTTGCTTTGAAAGGGGCTCAAGAGTGATTTCAAAAGTAGTGGATGTAGGGTCAGCAGTCACAGGTATCTATGAGGATATTTATGGGTTGTTGGTCTTGAAGAAAGCCCTCTTTTAAGTTTTATACTTAGAATCACTCAGATAGTTATCTAGCTATACATTAATGGTCCTCATGGCATTTCTTTGTTGTGACTATGGTAGAGTTTTTCCTTGCATAAGTGAAGTAAGTGGTAAAGGGGTAGTGTTAGATGGTGTAGGGTTAGGTGAGGTATATTAAGAAGGAGAAGTAAAGGATGAGTTAGGTCATGAAGTATGAGTTTGATAATATTCTAAAGGATAATAGTGGTAAGAAAAATGAGTGTGGCTAGCAGAGCCATGAAGAGGTATAGGCTACTGGACATAATATCCATAGGGATCTAGCTACTAGTAAGGGTACTACTATCATGGTGGTGGAACCTACCACAACTGTGGATTTTTCCACTATTGATATTATTCCTAAGGTTGAGGTGGCACTCCATTTTGATAATATTGTGTTTGATGAAATTGTTACCTATAATTTCCCTATGAGTAAGGAAATCTCCAAGATAGCTACCTCTCTATCAATTTTAGATTTAAATCATATATACTAGATTGTTATAGATGTAATAGCATAAGAAAAAATCCCTTGGGATGTTCATACTAGCAGATATCACACCTATCATCATATGTTTTTGAATCTACAACCTTATTGATTGTTACAGCCTTACCTTTCTATTGATTATAACCTCTTTCTCTATCTTTCTTTCTTCTTCTATATCATTAAATATTTCCTTTCTTTGTCTTCTCCTCCATAATCTTAAGAGTAATTTGAAACTTCTCATCCAAGGTGTTCCACATTTTGTCTACCTTAGCCAATATTTTGATAATGAATTTTTGTATCAACAAGGTCTTTTCCTACACCACTTCATCTAGTGGTGCCTCTTCCTTTGAATCACAAGAACATACCTTCCTCTTGTAAGTGGAGGGATCTTTGTTGTATTCCTATACATTTTGACATTTTTTTCATCTCCCCTTCTTCTTTTTCCACCGATTCAATTAGCCTTTGAATCTAATGGACTCACATTTCAAAGAGTCTCTCTTAGGCATAGATCCCAAGAGTTTCTCTTATGTTATTCCAAAGCCCATTTATGATGTGGTGAAGTTGCTTCCTCTGACAGAATCCATGCCTAGACATTGATGGAAAAGAAAGTAGTACCTACCTAGGGCTATATATAAGGACTTATGATTTCCTTGCTTTCATTCTTGGATCTATTTTCTCAAATTGGACACTTTGGAGTATGTTTGGTACTTATCATTGAATAATTCTAGCATTGTGCTCCATCTTTAGATGGATTCAAGCTTCAAAGACTGGTAGTAACTTTTGGCTTCTTTGATAAGTATCCTTGGGAATAATGTCATCTTTTGCCACTTATTCTCAATGTTCTGTAAGGTGCAGGCATCATGGAAAGCTAATAGATGATGCTAGGAATTTGCATTATATTCCCCTTCAAATTTAGAGATATTGTTCATATCTAGCCTTTTAATCCAACTATCTTTTTTTATGCCTAGTAAGGATCCTAACTAATTTTCAAACATTCAACATGTTCATGATGATCCCTATCATGATAATGCCTCCTATGGCAAGTTCTATTATGCCTCCTTTCTTAGTGATGCTCTTGTTCCTCTCTTTGTTGGCTTTCATCTTGATTCCTATCATCACGATGTACCTCCTATCATCTCCATTTTGATCCTAAACACCTCTATCTCTACCCTAACTTCTCTTATTAGAATTTGATGAGGAGGAGGATGGTGAAGGTGAAGGACTAAGAGAATTGTGCCTTCTAGTCCTTCTCTTTTGATCGTTGTTTTGATCCTTATACTTATCTTTTTCTTTCTCTTTATCATTTTCCTTGTCCTTAGATTAAGGACTAGGAGACTTGTCTTTTAAGGTTCCTTGACCTTTGGACCCTATCTTTCCTTCACCAAGGTTATCCAAGGTTGACTACAATTATTGGTAAAATATGTCCTCCTCAAAGAAATAAGGAGAATTAGTGTATTGAGAGTATCTAGAAAAGAAACCCTTCCCCTCTCTATGCAATTGTACAAATAATGGTGTTGGGATTCATTTGCTCTTAGAGGCTTCATAGTGGACCTCCATGTGTTTTTATTTTTGGAGCTATGCTTTTGTAGGCTAGTAGGCCAATTTGATCCATGGTTTAATACTTAGGCCCTATTATTTCAATGCCCAATCTCATGAGTTGGACTATAAGCATGGAAATAATGGATTAATTAGGAGGTAACACAATGTTACCATTCATATCTCTCTGTTGTAACTACTTGCCTTGGTGGAGAATGAAGATGAAGTTCAGATAATAGGAATCCAAATAGGCATACATGACTTTTAGTTACTGAGGCTTGTCACTAGTAGTCCTCTATGTTCTTTCCTATTGCCTATTAGATTTATCCCCATACTATGGAGATACATTCCTATGAGAAGAAGGCATTTCAGTAATATGTCTTAATTATATCTTGAAATAATGTTGTTGTTGTTGTTATGATGGATGAGAGATATTTCATTTTGTTCTCCTAACAATGCTTGTATATGCATGCACTAGTTCATAATACTTAATGCACTTAGCTAAACTAAGTCCTTGGCAATGATGCCAATGATGAATGATGAGCATCCACTATGCCCAATCATACAAATTACAAGTGTTTACTAGTGATTTGGTCAAATTCCATAGACTTAGTTACCTAAGTAGCCAATATTCTTAATAGTGAATCATGGGGTTGCAAGGTCGTTGTCTTCTTAATCCACTCTTATGTCTAACTATACATACAGTTAAGTATCGTTAAGGCATAATATATGTATTTTTATAATTATTTTACTATTTTTCTCCTAATGGCTAGATGATTGAGTAAAGGTTAAATAATTAATTATCTAACTAATCAAATAGTTTATTAATTATTATCCTAATGTGGAGTATCTATTCCTACTTGCTATACACATCCTAAACTAATATTAGCACTATTGGATTACCAAGTGACTATTATTACATGGACCAAATATCCACTACTGAGATTACCAAGCCTTAATATTTTATGCTCGAAGCAGTTGTACTCACATGTTGATGATTAATCTTATTAATTACTAAAGAATGTAAATGTAAAGTTTATGGAATTTAAAGTACTAAACATAAATAGTAAACTAGTCTAAGTGCTATAATGGATGTAGGAAATCTTAATTTTATTACCAATCATGCTAATGTGTCCAAGTACATAAGCACTCAAATAAAACTCCATACAATCTTAGATATCCATACTATGAGCACTCAAAGGAAAAATATTCTAACTCTAGAGGAAAGAAACTACAAGAATTTAGCTAACTTTATGACTAAAATATGTCATAAATGTGAGGGATGAGTGCATTTATATACAACTGACTACATCAATGTTGATGAATCTACATCAATGAATCTTAGCATGCATCGATGAGGCTACATTAATGGGCATGCAACAATGCATCCTATCTTATTGATTGTTCATCACCCTACATCAGCATAGTGGCATTGATGCATTCCCCTTAATGTCCTAGTTTGGATGCTTTGCCTTCTCCACATCCTCGGGTGTGTTCTAGGATGTCTTAGCTACATTGATAGGTCTTCATTGATGCCAAGGTGCTAGTGAACCCATTCCATTATGTTGCAAAAACTATAAATACCTAGGACTAGCTCCATATAAAAGAAGAATAAGATTTCAAGCATTTTCCTTTGGCTTTTGACATCCAGTTTCATGTGAAGAGCTCTTCCCCCTTTGAGTAAGTAATTCCTTCCCTGTTTTTAATGTTCTTTGATTTATCGCTTTCATAAGTACTACTAGACTCTATCAAAGTACTACCTTACATACGCAGTTTGAAACTATTTAGTCAATTTGGAGTCTAGTGTTTGTACGGTGAATAAAGCATACAATTTTTTCTCATTTTTGCACTATTGATGCCTTAAACATTAACATACCAAAAACATTATAAAACATTACAACCATAAAAATATTTATTCATTTGTCATTTTTATAAGCTATAGTGATTCAATGTTACCTATGGAGGTTACAACTATATGGCCTGGTGTTGAGCCAATGAGGTTGTAACTAAGAGGCATTTTATCTATATTTGTGTGTGTGTGTGTGTGTGTTGTTACACCTATCCCTTTGAGGGATTACAACACAATCATTGTCCTTATTCCTAGGTGGGATTGCAATGTGTGCGTATATTTATTATTCTTTGTTTATTTCTAAAAATTATAAAATATAAAATTATAAATATTCTCTCAACCTCACACTGTGGCAACATGGGTTATAACTATATCATACATATTATATGTATTATAATATCTTTTATATTTATTGAATATAATGATATACATTAGTGTTCATGGAAATCCACTCAACATCATCTTTGAAGCTTATAACCAAATCACACGATGATTTGTATGATATATCCCATTGGTCTAAAACTGATAGGACCCCTATCACCATGCATATCAGCCAAATTATTTACATTTCATTTAAACACAAGGAATTTTTATTATTTTGAAAGCCCAAAGATTTCTAAGAGCCATAACTTGCAATCCAAATGCCTATTTTGTAAAATTCAAAAATCATTAAGCTCTTGGAGTTGATCTCTTTATCATGGAGGATCCTAATCACTATTTTCAAAAAATTTTCTAACTCCCATTATAAATCTGTGAAGGTAATAAATAATAAAAATAAGAAAATCTAATTGAAAATCAACTAATAGAGATTAAGAAATCATATTTCATAATCATCTTGTGCTATCAGTGTTATATTTTCTAATTTTTGATCAAATTCAAAGGATTTAGAAGATCAAAGTTATCATGAAAAATTTATAGAATTCTCCTACTAGGTATACATGTTTAAATAATATAAAAATCATTTCCAATCTCAATAGAGCATGGTAAAATAGTGGTATGAAAGCACAATAATAAATAAAAGATTAAACATTCAAATTTAAAGTCTATTCTTTTACAAATTTTTATTTTGGTAATTAAAATTTAGGTTCAATATTTAATTCTTTAATTTATGCTACGAGAGTGAATATTTTTTAGCCAATTTTCTACAAACATTTTTCTTTTAGAATTCCCAAGAGAAGACATCAAATAAGAAGAACCAAGTTTTGGTTTGGTTAATAAATTTTCCTTCTCTAAGGTAAAGAAAGTCTTATCAAAGATTAAATACAAAAGTTGTTCGACCAAATAATAGTCCTATAGAAGCTTGAAAACATTGGGAGATATAAGAGTTTCTTAGTTGACATTGATATTTAACATAATTTTAAGGAATGGAGAAATGCCCAATAATTTGAGAAAAAGCTTTATTGTTCCCATTTACAAAAATAAAGGGGATAATTTAAAAATATATTTTAAAAATGTTCTTCCATAAGTGAGAAAATTTAAAAAGCTTTTGGTGCAATGTTAGAATCTTTTCATTCTTTTTTTTTTCTATTTTTGAGGAGCTAGAAAATTTTAAAATCTTTTGCTACAACATAACCTAATAGATATCTCTCTTTTGCAAATTGAACAATCAAGTTTTTGAAGTTGGAAATGTTAATCTAATTCTAAGTTCTAGACCTAACCTAAAAGAGTCAGCAATGGATGTAGGGTGCAAATTTGATAAGTTAGAGGGCATGTTAATTATTTATTTAATGATGTGCTATTCAAACTTTACCCTACAAAAGGAAGTTATCTAATTTTTTTTCTAAATCTATATTGAATATTTTATTACCAAAGTATTTACTTGCAAAAAAAATTAGAAACGTGTCAAACATATGATTAAGTTACGTAAAAATCTCCTCCTTTTTTACAAAAATATATCAACATATTGCATGTATTATATATACTATGATTACATGTTGCTTTATTTTTGCATGTCACTAAAACTTGGACATTTTATTTTTGCCCATAAACTTTGGGAAAATGTCCAAAAATGAATGAACAGGTTGTAAAATCATTAGTCCAAGATTGTGTATGCCATTATCTATTCTAATATTGATATTTGGCCAAGATTCAATTATCTTTGAAAGGTTAATCAAAATGTGCAATTATGGAAGTAACAAATTCAAAAGATATGGAATGCCGCTCCACCTTTAAAAATTAGACATTTTTTGAGGTATTTGATTCATCAAAGTTTACCTATTGGTATTCCAGTCTCTCATTTAGATGTTCATGACCCAAGATGTCCTATCTGCAATATGGAAGATTCATTCATCCATTATTTTTTTACTTCTTCCCTTCCTTGTAGCTCTTGGACTTAGTATAGCAAGTGTTTAAATAGTTTTGAACCAAGCTTAGATGAAATTTTATTTGGTAATACTCCTCAACTTTAAGGATTTCTACTTCATACTTGGAGTTGCTTTTGTTCACTTATTCTTTATGCTATCTAGAGGTTTCAATGTTGATGAGCAGCGAGGTACCCCTATGCCCAACCATACGAATACGAGTATTTACATGCAATCCGATTGAACTCCAAGGATTAAGTGCTTATGCGCTTACACAGAACAAGGATGGGTTATGCAATCGTTGTCTTCCCAAGCTTACTTGTAAGGAAAAATTGTATGGTTAAGTAATCTTGAGGTATATGATTTTTATGCTTTTTATTTTTTATGTTCCTAGTGCTTAAAGTGGAGAAATGAAATAATTTAATAACTAAACTAATTTAACTAGTTAACTATTCTCTAACTAGTCCTAACACCAGCATCTGTTCCCACTCTTCGGATACATCTTAAACCAGTGTAACACTACTGGGATTACCAAACACTAGCCGTTACTAGGTTACCAAGTGTTCCCACGTATGCTCGAAGTGGTCGTACTAAGTGTGCTAATTTGTTGATAACTAAAAATTCAATACAAATTGCATTAACTAACTAATAAGAGTAGAGAATAACAGTAAATAACATTTAAATAAAATAATTAAGCTATTCTAAATGTTGCAAGGTTTATCACAAAGTTCATCTTTATTTATGATCATAAGGTGTGCTCAGGTACACAATGCTCGAATAAAGATCCATTCACTTTATGACTCCTACTGCAGATACTTAGAAATAATTCTAACTTTGGAAAGGGAAAACTACAAGAGTTCGGCTAAGGGACTAAGAAACTAACTCCAAAACCAAGTGCCCTTGTCTCTTATTTATAGGCAATGAGACAAGTTCTGACATTAGGTGTTCGATATTGCTTGGCAGGCTCCAATATCACGGACCCGATATTGCGGTCTTGATATCACAACTCATCATACCCCCACAACTGAATGAAAACTCATCCTCAAGTTTCTTACAAAATATTGGGAAGGTATCGGATTATTGATTGAACAACAACTGACAATGATATGGAATAACAAACTTAAAGTGCCTGATGAACGGATCGACAAACATATTATAGCATTGGTGTTCATAACCATTGTGGTGATCACTATACATAGATGACATCCAGATCCTCATTTGATAGCTTGGAGAGAGAGAGAGAGAGAGAGAAGAAAATGAGACATGTTGCTACTGATGTCAAAAATGTGCATACCATTGTTCATCCACGGCCACATGATCAAGCTTGTTCCCTACATAAATTCTTTTTTCTCCAATCCATCCTAAGTGCTCCCTCCTATCCCAGTCCATTGTTCATGTGATATCCATCTACACACACAACACAATCATGAATTAACAAGGATAGATAAGACATAATGTCATTGATACCTTGCCTTGATATGAAGCACATTGGCTAGGTTGTGGGTATGGTAGATACTGGGTTAGAGGTTTATAACTAATGACTACCCAAGGTGTAGGGGTGAGATAAGTAATGGAATGGAAAAATTTGTGACAAGGCCCCCACGATAAAGAGTGAACCTTTGGTAGCAATAGGGTGGAAAACTCAATGAACAAGAAAGATGAGAGAAATAACAATGATGAAGCCAATAAAATAAAAGCAAAAATGAATTTCATTGATGGGGTGAATGAGAAATAGTTTATTGTAAGAAATGTTTAAGGAAAAGAGCTTAACAATTGCACCAAAAAGGAATGCCAGTGGGTCCTCCCCAAAGTAGGTTCATGTCCTTTATGCCCTGAAAAACCCACAAACCAAAGAGTCCATAGGCTTTAGAAATGACATATGGAAATAATGGTTAATAACTTACCCACAAGAGTTTATCAAAGAATAACAATACATCAACCAAGATATAGACTAATTGTAAAACCAGCAATGAGGTGAAATATGGAAAGCAACATAGAAAGAGAGAATGGAATGGAATGGAATCCCAAAATCAAGGTTGTGTAAAGTCCCTTGTGTTGTATGTGATTAAGGTGACTTAATAAAATTTGGCCCAAATCTAGATTAAAACTAACCACATCCAGTGACCTCACATCAACACACTTGACCAATCCATCCTCTTGAAGCAATGAGAATGCTTCCACAGAGCCACCACCATTCCAACAAGAGAAAGATAGAGAAGCAAGAAGTGAGAAAGGGCCTTAGTTAGAGGAAACCTTTAGGCATGGGTAACATGTCTTTCCAGTGCCATAACCAATGCTTGTAGCCCATGTTACTTTATTATGTCTAAGGGGTGTGCTTTGAATTCCCACCAGTTTTTTTTTTTTTTTTTTTTTGAGTGAGAACCACACCATGCAAAGACTTATTTGATTTAGTCAACTTCCTGATATTGGTCAATAGTGGAATGGCGGAGAACCTATGAAATACATCCAAGTACCCAAGAGAATAGCCAGCACAAATGCATTGAATCCTCTTAAAGTCACACCCTTTTCAATCCATTTGTATCTTTCATAGGTTTGAAGAATACCAAGCCACTAATTCATTAATAAGTTTTCTTAGAAAAAGGGATAGTACATTTCCAAAACAAAGGGAGAACATGGAGTTGTATGGATGAATGGATGACATGGACTCATTGCCTATTTTATCAAAAGAAACCATATCTTAACATCAACATTAAAAGTCAAAGGTAAAAACCAAACATTAGTGATCAATACCATTATAGTACAATCCATCATCATGAGCACTTATTATACGACGAGTGAGAGTAATTCAAACAAAATGTAATAGAGAAAGAAATAGTAAAAATGTTAATGATGGTGTAAAACAAAAACAAGTAAAGATGAAGACTGTGTAAAATAAAAATATGTAAAACAAGAAAGACAAAAGAATTGAGGGCTTTAGAATGGTTAACATTAGTGGCCATCTCCCTCATGACTGAGTTGGAAGCAGGAGATCTGAAATAATGAGCAAGGTTGTCCCTTAATAGAGGTAGTGTTAGTATTGGCTATTTTAGGCTCATGAAAAGGTTTGGTTTGCTTGATGTTGATCAATAATTTCTTATTCAGGCTTTCAGGTTTATAGATCATCATGACCCCTGAAGGGAAATTTTCATGAATAATATAAGGTCCTTCCCACAACATTTGAAATTTAGTTTGTTGTGGCACATGTGTGGGATTCCAATACGGAACCTTATCTCCTGGTTGGTATTTGAATTTCCTAATCCTTAGGTCATGATGTTGTTTGTTAAAGGCCTTGTGCAATTCATTGGATGACAGGGCGGCTAATCAATTTTCATCTAGCAAGTTAAAGTTCAGTAATCATTCTTTTTGTGCTAGATTGAGGTCAAGGTTGAGGTCACATGCTGTAGATAGTGTATAGAGCTTAGTCTGGATAGGAAGTGTTGAAAGTTTACCATACACTAACTCATAGGGAGAATAGCCTATAGGGAGTTTCCATGTGGAGTGGTATGCCCAAAAAGCATTGTTCAATTTGGTGCTCCAATCTCACCTATATTTGTTAATGGTTCGTGTAAACATTTTTGTGGTCTCCCTATTGATGACTTCAGCTTGGCCATTCACTTGAGGATGATATGGTGTAGTTAGCTTATGCTTAACTCCTAAGCATTGCATCAACTTTTGAAAATTTGCACCTATAAAATGTGTACCATTATCAGAAATAAGTGCACAAGGCATGCCAAACTTGTTTACAATTTTTTGTTGAACAAATTGTGCAACGGTAGATGATGTACAGTCAGTGACAACAACTGCTTCTACCCACTTTGTAAAATAGTCAATAGCAACAACAATGTAGGCTTTTCCATTGGACATTGGTGTAATAGGCCCCATAAAATCAATACCCCATATGTCAAAGGGTTCTAAAGGTTGAATCCATTATTGTGGACCTTCCATTCTAGTAGTTATTCCCCCATCACGTTGGCAATGCTCGCAAGATTGGATGAAGTGACGAGTGTCCCGGAACAATGTAGGCCAATAATATCCTACAAGAAATATTTTAATGGTTGTTCATCTCCTAGCATAATGGCCCCCACAAGGGCCCTCATGAGCATCTTGGAGAACTCATAATTGATCTACATCGAGAACACACCATTGAACCAAGCCATCAGAACATACCTTATAAAGGTGTCTATTGATTTCCATGAAATATTTGGCTTGGTGAAGAAACTGCTCTTTCTTTTTAATGTCCAATCCTTGTGGTGTTTCTTGTGTAAGAAGATAGGTAAGAATGCTACTATACCAATTTGTCTCTGTGGTTAATTGATTATTTACTACATCTACAAAGAGGAGTTCACCAGGGAAGCAGTTAGAGATTGGATATTCATCCTCTTTATTGTCCCATAATAATCAAGATAAATGATTAGCAACAACATTCTTGGTGCCTTGATGATCAATCATTGTAAGATCGAACTCTTGTAAGATCACGAGCCACCATATGATGCGAGGGCTCACCATTGATTTATTCATCAGGAACTAAATTGCATTATGATCCATGTGTACAAATATCTTATAGCCTAGTACATAGTGCCTAAATTTTTCTAGTGCAAATACCACAACCATTAACTCTTTTTCTATTGTGGTGTAGTTGAGTTGTGCACCAGAAATACTTCAACTTCTACAGTGAATGTAATAGGGTCACTTTTGATCATCTAACTGTGTAAGTATGGCTCCTATAGCAAAGTTGGACACGTTAGTCATTATGTGGAATGGTCTAGACCAGTTAGGAGCTTGTAGAATGGGCGTTTCTATGAGCTTCTACTTCAAGATTTGGAAAGCTAGCTCACATTCCTTGGTCCATTCAAAGGGTACATCCTTCTTCGTTAATTCTACCAATGGTTTTGCAATCTTCAAAAAGTTCTTAATGAAGCATCTATAATAGCTAGTATGTCCAAGGAATGATTGGATATCTTTTACAGTTTCTAGTTGACGAGTGATTCCTTGGATGACTTTAATCTTTTTGAGATCTACCTCTATCCGTATTTGTAAAATCTTATGCCCTAATACAACGCCTTCTTAGACTATTAAATGGCTTTTTTGCCAATTGAGCCTTAAGTTGGTTTCTACACATCATTTTAGTACTTTCTCTAATTGGTCCAACACTTGTTCAAAGTCTACTCCATAGGTGAAGAAATCATTCATAAAAACCTCCACACCATTCCCTATTTGCTAGTGAAATATACTTAGAACTAGACATTGAAATGTTGCTGGGGCATTGCACAAGCCAAACGGCATCTGCCTATATGCAGATGTCTCCCAAGGACTTCTGAATGTAGTCTTGGCTTGGTCTTCTGGTGCATTTGAATTTGATTATATCCACTATAACCATCCAGAAAACTATAGTAGCAATGCCCTACAATGGTATCTAGGACTTGGTCAACGAATGGTAATAGGAAATGGCCCTTAAATGTTGTCATGTTTAATAGCCTAATGTCTATACACACCCTCCATTTACCTCCCTTTTTAGGCACAATGACTAATGGAGTAACCCATTCACTATCATTAATGGGGTAGATGAACCCAACTTTTAGAAGTTGTTCAATTTCTTCTTTAACCACTTGCTTAAGCTTAGGGTTCAGTCACCTTTGTGGTTGTCATCGAGGCTTTATGGAGGGGTCAATGTAAATTCTATGTTGGCATATCATAGGATCTATTTTGGTTAATTTAGGATATGACCAAGTAAAGGCTTTTGACCATTTATTTACCATCTTCAACAGTCTTTCTTTTTGTCGAGAAGTGAGGTTAGTGTTAATGATTACCAGTTTGCCATTCTGGAGAAATGTATATTCCATACTGGTGGGAAATGATTTTAATTCAAGGGACTCTTACTTAAACTCGTTAGGGAATTCCAACTTTCCCCTATTGATATTTTCTATGTCAAGACTTGGAAGTTGGAAATGGACTTTCTCTAATGCATCTATGCTATCAACATAAGCACAAGTCAAGCTCTTAGTTGGTTCCATGCATAGAGTTGTGTTGCTCTCTTGGTTAGCTGTCAGTCACTAGGTGCCTTCTTGTCTTGTGGCTGCTACATACAAGCATCTTTGTATGTTAGTCACTTGTGCACACTGGTTGCATGTAGGCAATGTTAAGCATTGCACAAAGTAGGCCTTCTACACATAGTTGCATCCTATGTCATATTATACGATGCATGGAACTTTCTTCTTCTTGATCTTTCCAAACTTATTTTCCTTTGATATTTCTAGGAAAAGATCACATATTCCTAGGCATGCATCAATTGTGCTTAGCCATGCTCTTCCCATAATGATTGTGAAGTCCCCCTTATAGTTGTTGACTTGAATCACTAGGAAATTGGCTAGGTACAACCACCCACAAACAGTTGTGATAATGTCTTTCACTAGTCCTAATGGGATAGTGATGGACTAGTCGGCCAACTCTAAACGAATGTTACTCTTTTTTAGTGAAGGCAGGTTCCAGGCTTTGTACATTTCTTGAGAGATTAAGTTAACGCTAGAACTTGAATCCAAAAGAGCTTTACAAGGCTCATTTCTATAAATTTGCAAATATATAAGGAGACTTCCAGGATCAGAGAATTTCCTAGGAAGATGACCAGCTTTAATCCAATCAGTAATGACATGAGTTAACATGACCGTGTGCGTTGGGTGCAATTTTTGGTTTGAAGGAAGCTCCAAAGATTCAAACAATGGTGAGGCAATTGGACAATTAGTCGCTTGTGGTTGTAAGAACTTGGTTGGATTGTTGGTTCTAAAGAAAGGTCTCTTCTTTGTGTGGTTGTTTGAACCAACAGTAGGTTGAGGATTGACAGTTCTTGTAGTGTTATGTTGTTGTAGTTGGTTAGGAAGCTTACCCTGCATAGTTAGAGCAGGTGGTCACGGAGCTAATGGTCGAAGAGGTGTGGTCAAATGAGAAGGATAGTATGTTTGTGGAACATCACTCCTAAGTGAAGTATTTTATTAGTACTCAAGGGTTTGGTAGTGAGGTTGAGGAGCAACATGACTAGTGGAGTTATGTGGAGAAATCAGTTGTTGAATGTAGTACCTGTATGGGTCAAGTTGATGGTAAGGGTATTGTTGATGTGATAATGGCATTCCCCATGATTTTGGGTGTTGCAATTGTTGATATTGTTCATTTGGTTGTCATGGAGCTCCACTCAGATAATATGTCAAGGGTTGGTGAAACTGCCTTGGGTTACCTTGAGGATAAGGTAACCTTCTAGGTGCTTACTGTCTATTTAATCGTGGGTTTAGTGCATACACCCTAGACTCTTGTAGATGTGAGACTACTAGGCAACATCCTTTAGGATGGTCATATTGGCATATCTCACATTTTCCATCATTTTCTGTGTCTGAATCCACAACCTCTTCAATGATGACAACTTTTCCCTTACCCTTGTTACACACATACTTAGCTTCTTTCTTTTTTCTTCTCTCTTGGTCACTACTTTGCTCTCTAGACTCCTCCACTACTTTTAGAACAATTTGAAATTTATCATCTAGGGAGTTCCACATTTGATCTACCTTTGCTGATACATTTGATGCAAATTTTTGAATGTGCAAAGTCTTCCTATTCACCATCTCTTCGAGTGATGACTCTTCTTCATCTTCACAAAATCTAACTTTCTTCTTTCAGAGGGAAGGGTCTCTGTTGTATTTCTCCACACTTTCTTTTTTCCTTAACTCACCTTCCTCCTTGGCAACTTGGTCCAAAAATCTTTGTATTTAATGGGCTCTAAGCTTAGATAGCCTTCCTTGGGCATAAGCCCTAAGGGTTCTTCACATTTCATACCTAAGCCCATCCATGAGATGGCGTAGTTTTTTCCTTTACGAGTAACCATGGCTAGGGCAATGATGTAATAATGCATAATATTAGCCCATGGCAACATCCAAGGGTTTGTGTCCTCCTTGTTTCCATCCTTGGATTTTCTTACATAGGTTGGACACACAGGAGTACATTTGATACTTATCATTGAATAGCTCTAACATGGTACTCCATTAACGAATGGATTCCGGTTCTAAGGACCAGTGCTAGCTTTTCACTTCCTTGATTAGTGTCCATGGAAAAAACTTTAGTTTTTTCCACTCGTTTACTAGATTTTGCAAGGCACATGCATCATAAAACACTTGTAGATAATTTTGAGGATCAATGTTGTATCCCCCTTCAAATTGTGGGATATTGTTCATGTCTAATCTTTTAATCCTACTGTTCTTTTGGTGCCTTGTTGGGATCCTAACGGCCTTGGTTATATCTAGCATACTTCAGGTAGCAAGTAGGGGTTCATCATGATCATGCTGTCTATGGCATCTCTGATGCCTATGTTGTTCCCTACTCTCCCTCCTTTCATGATGTGTTTCTATGGAATGCCCTCATCCCCTTTCTCAACTATTTTGTCTATGATTTCTATTTTGCTTACCATTGTCCTCATGGTATTTCCCTTTGCGACTACATTTAGATCCTAAAGTAGAGAGGGAAGGAGATGATGAAGGTGAAGAGGAAGGAGGACTGGAACCATGATGGTGCCTATCACTTTCTCTTTGGTGGTCTCAGCCTTGGTCATGGTTACGATTGGAATGTCCATCAATGTCACGTGTTCATGTTCCTTTTTCAAACCCTTTGTCTATTGGTATTAGAACCTAGGGTATGAATCATTGAGTGAAGATTCTAATACACAACTCCTTGAACGAAGTCAATAAGAGGAACGTCGTTTTGTGGAAAACCTTCCAAGGCAGGTTCACAATCGTTGTTTTCACTTAGGACATATGGAACATCCTGAGACCACTTTTCCTTCATAGATTTATAATGTCTCTCTTATTGTAAGTCCCTTTGGCATTGTGCCTCTATGGGTTAATACTCTCTCGATTCGTGTTCATGCACAATGTATTCTGCCTGTAAGTGCTACATAATAATTCACATGAGATCACAAAGAAGCATGCTTGGGACTGAGCGATTGGGAGGTAACACTATGTTACCTTCTAAATTACGCCAACGCAATTGTCATCCTGGTGGAGGATAAAGGTAAAGTTTGGTATATACTCATCAAGATGAACATATACCACATGAAACTATTGGGGCAATGGTGGATCATCATGTGTACTATGCTTCCAATTGTTCATTGTGTCAGATCTAGTTGGTAAAGCACTCTCATAAGAAGAAGGAGACATGATTGATTATTCAATGTGCAATACTCTTTTTTTGATCAGTGTAGAATAACTAGCCCTAAGGATTCATTCCAATGACAGAAAGATTTCCTAAGTTCTAAATAGTGCACAAACAACAAAATCCTTGGCAACGGTGCTAATGATGAGTGGCGAGGTACCCCTATGCCCAACCATATGAATACGAGCATTTATGCATGATCTGGTTGAACTCCAAGGATTAAGTGCTTATGCGCTTACACAGAACAAGGATGGGTTATGCAATCATTGTCTTCCCAAGCTTACTTGTAAGGCACAATTGTATAGTTAAGTAATCTTGAGGTATATGATTTTTATGCTTTTTATGTTTTATGTTCCTAGTGCTTAATGTGGAGAAATGAAATAATTTAATAACTAAACTGATTTAATTAGTTAACTATTCTCTAATTAGTCCTAACACCAGCATCTATTCCCACTCTCCAGACACATCCTAAACTAGTGTAACACTATTGGGATTACCAAGTGCTAGCCACTATTGGGTTACCAAGTATTCCCACGTATGCTCAAAGTGGTCGTACTTAGTGTGCTAATTCATTGATAACTAACAATTCAATAAAAATCGCATTAATTAACTAATAAGAGTAGCGAATAACAGTAAATAACATTTAAATAAAATAATTAAGCTATTTTGAATGTTGCAAGGTTTATCACAAAGTTCATCTTTATTTCTAGTCACAAGGTGTGCTCAGGTACATAATGCTCGAATAAAGATTCGTTCACTTTATGACTCCTACTGTGAACACTTAGAAATAATTCTAACTCTAGAAAGGAAAAACTGCAAGAGTTTGGCTAAGGGACTAAGAAACTAACTCCAAAACCAAGTGCCCCTGTCTCTTATTTCTAGGCAATGAGACAGGTTTCGACATCAGGTGTCCGATATCGCTTGGTAGGCTTTGATATCGCAGACTCGATATCGTAGATCTGATATCGTGGTCCCAATATTTTGACTCATCAAATGTAATGTCATTTTTCATAAAGATTCTCCAAATAATTTTCTTCCCTTATCAGTTTAAGATGACATTATTCAATAGTTGATTCTTTAGCTAAATTTCTAATTGTTTCTCTCTTTAGTTATTCTTTTCTTTATTAGCAAGAAGCATTTAGTAGGAAGCAAAAATGGAGGGAAAGTTTTTAGGATTGATTGTAAAGATAAAAATTTTAAAAGGCATCCTAAAACAATTGGGCCTTTCCTTTTTGTTTTTTTTTTTTTGAGTTTCTCCTTTCTACCATGGTTGTTTGCTTTTGTGCTCTATTTTTATTTTTAATATATTTATATATAAAAATTCAAGAACCCTCTAAAAAATCACAATACTACCTAAGTAATTTTTAAGAGCTTTTTTTTCTAATTTGAAAAGTTTTCTATGTTATTTTTTAACTATTACTACCCTAAATAGTGCTTGGGATAGGATTAGATGATATAGGGATGTTGTTTTTTTATCGGTAGAATTCCTTTACAACAATTTTTTAAGATTGGGTTAAAAAGTACTGGAAATCTAGAACTATCAAGTTAACCCTTGCTTCTAATCTCACCAAAGGATTTTTTTTCTCTTTACTTTTGAAAGTAACACAATGGCAAACTTTGTGAAGAATCAATCTATTTGGAATGTTTCTAGATCCCTTTTAATTCTTCAATCATGGCAAAAGGATTTTGATATGGAAAAAAAAAAAGCAAAAGTATTCTACCAGTATGAACTAAATTTTCAAGACTTCTAGCTAATTTTTCTCCACATGTAAATATTCTTACTTCACATACTGGTGTGGTTATTAAAATAGAGTCTTTCTTAACAAGACTTTCTTTTGAGACCAACTCAATGAGTTTCTGTTAAATTAGATATGAAAAAGTGAAGATCAAACTCACGTGAGTTTAATATAAAAGGAAAAACATTTTTGCAAAAGATCTCTTATCTCACACTTCCAAATCGATGTCACTACTGCAGCTTAATGTCTAAAGCTATTGGTCAAGTTTGAAGTGGAGAGACTTTTAGTGGAACAAGTAAATAAAGAATTATAAGAAAAGAATGTATCTATGGATCAAGAAAATGATATTGTTGAGATGCACTCTCCAGATAATCCATCTTCTTTAGACTCCAAAAGGGAAAATGCTAGAGATATGAATATTTAGGATACTAATGCTACATTTTTAGAGAATCCTTAAAATCAAGAAGGAAATCCAAAAAAAAATTAGTCAGCAATCATACACCTTAATCATATAGGATAATCCTATCCTCAAAAATTTTTCTAAATGATACCAATCCCTAAAAACTACAAATAATATTTATTCCTCTAGCAGTAGATTAGATACTTGTCATCCTTTAGTTAATTTTGAATCCAAGAATTCTTTTAAGACTTTAGTTATTAAGGGAGTTCCTCTCTTATCTTCTCATTCACAATGAAGTGTCTCTCTTGGAATGTAAGGGGACTCTCAAATTCCTAAAGAAGATATATAGTCTGAGACTATATTTGTAGGAATTATCTAAATGTGGTTTTTATTCAAGAAGTTAAATTCAAGAATTCAAACTTCAAACTTGTTGTTAGTGTATTTTTTTTTCAATAGTTATTATGTCTCTTCTACTCATAAGCATGGTAAAGATGGAGTAGTGATTCTTATTCACAGTAAGTGGTAAGAGTTTATTATTGATCAAGGAAATGATGATTTGGAGCGTTGTTGTTGGGTTCAATTATAGTATGCAAATGAAATTTTGGGCTTTGTTTCTATTTATGCTCCTTGTAACTTGAATGATCAAAAACTATTTTGGAACTAGCTATGTCCTAACTTGCCTGCAACTAATTGGGCTATAGCACAAGTCTTTAATATGATCAAGAATCCAAAGGATAACAATGAAGGATAAATAGGTGGTTTAGATAACACTGAGCTCCCTTTTTGGTTGTAATTCAAGAGTAAATTAAATTTACATGAAGTTAATCAAAATTAACTCTTTTCTGTAATTTCAAACTAGTTTACTTAGCGTTATGCTAGATAAGGAGATTCTCATATTTCGTCTAGATTGGATCAGGTTTACATATCTGAGAATGCTTCTATGCAATTTACTACTACCAATGGTGCTTCTATCCAAGTAGATTATACTTAGGTTCTTTTAAATTATTATCTTATTCAATGGTTCCTTATCTTTTCTAGTTGCTCTCACTCTTCAATGATCTTTATATTTTCAATATAGCCTTTCTTTGCAGTAGCTTAATGTGCTCTTAATTGATGTAAATTTGGAATCTATATCCCAAACCCACAAGAGATAACGGTTGGATAAAATGGTGAACTAATGTTTGTACTTGCTTTTAGTGTTTATGAATAAAAGACATAGCAATCTTTGCAATATATTCACCAAGATAGCTAGTTGACCATTCATGTTGTCTATATCTATCCCTTAATCCAAGCATTTTAGATTTACTTTATTGAAAATGAGCTGAGTCAAGTAGATGTTGATTTACTATTTCAAAATTATATTCAATATCTTCCTATCTTTTTTGAATGATATCTTTGTACTACCTCTCTTCCTCTCAAGCATGTTCAAAATCTTCATCAAATGTCTCCTCTTCTAATTCATATATATGTCAAACAAAAATCCATTTTAGTTTAATTTCTTCATCATTTCTTCTTAGGTCATATTTTACATCTCTAAAAGATAGTGACATGCAAGGAAAATTATGGCTTTTCAACTAGCTTTGCATAAATCCAACCTTAAAAGGATATCTCCTTCTTACATAATATAATTAATAGAGACAAAGCTATAAAGGCTCAAATTTGAAGTCTATAAATTTCCAAGGAAAATATGGGCATTTTTGATCATCATGAAGCTAGAGGAGCTCACCTTCATGCCCAACTTTCTTAGTTTCATATGGGTAACCAAGCTACTAAATATTTTTTTTTCTTAAAGGGAGACAACACTCCCCAAAAATCCCAACTATTTAGGTTGATGGTAATATCTTCACTTTCAAAAATGACATTTTACCAACCTTCTTTTATTATTATTCTAATATTTTTCATAAAGAAGATATTGATCCAATTGCAATTGATAATTTCCTAAGAGTCATTACTCCTTTTAATCATTCCATATGTGGTGATGTTACTCTTCTCTCTAAAGATGATCTTTTTAAGGCTCTATAGCAACTTCATGATGATAGAGCCCTTGGTTTGAATGGTCTTCCTATAAAAGTTTCTAAAAATTTTGGCCCTCTCTTCAAGATAGAGTTTACAATGTGCATATTGAAGCTCTTACGATAGTTTCTTTTGGCAAAGTTATTAATTCTAGAATTATTAAGTTATTTTCCAAAATAGGCAATAGTATGTGCATATGCAATAGGCACCCAATTACTCTTTTGAATATCATCTATCAATTATTGCTAAAGCTATGGCCAATAAATTAAAACTATTTCTTCCTCAGCTCATCAACAAAGAGCAAACAGATTTTGTTCAAGGTAGGTATATCGTCGATAATGTGGTTACTACTATTGAGGGTATGCATTGGGCTTCTTCCATGAAAAAGAAAAGTCATTTTTCTTAAATTTGATTTTGTGAAAGCTTATGACAAGTTGGTCTTTCTTAAGAAGTATTATTAAACATCATAATTTAGGTAATGTTTTTGAAAATCACATTGATCTACTTTTATTAAATGCCCCTCTAGTTATATGCATAAATGAGACTTTTTCAAGGGTTATGGAGCTACAAAGAATAGTCTAGTAGGAATGCCATTTAGGTCTTTATCTTTTTAGCATTGAAACAGATGCACTTGGAATTATGCTTAAAGCCCATAGTGATTAGATAAGTTTAAAAGAAATTTCTCTTGTTGTAGATCAAAAAGATCTCATTTACAGTAAATTTGTAGATGACACATTTCTCACTTTGATTAAGGACCATAATAATTTTAACACTACCTTAGATTGTATTGATATTTACTGTAGAGCTTCAAAAGCCAAAATGACTTGGAGCAAAAATCAAGCTATTTGTTCAAGCTTCTCTCCAAGGCCTTCATGAACAAATAATTATAATATCAAATGGCTTTCTTCTACAGATGTTTTTACTCTTTTGGGCATTCTGATAGCATTATTTTCTACTCCTACTACTCTATGGCATAATGTGGTAGAAAAGGTTAACCAAAAGGCTTTGAAATGAACTACCAAACCCTTATCTCTTGTAGGCAGATTTATAGTTGCCAACCACATTTTGAGCTTCACTCATGTGAATTATTCTTCATTCATGGCTCCTTATAAATCATCCTTTCAAAGAATTGAAAGAATTATTAGGAATTTCTTATGGAACAATAAGGATAATCACATAGCTTTTTATCAAGTTTCTTGGAATATTTGCCTTTGAAGTAAGGATCAAGGTTGCTTGGGATTCCCTTCTATTAAGCAACAAAGTATTCTATTGGCCTCTAAATGGATTACTTGTTGTATAGAAGGTGAAGAAGCTTGAAAGATTCTATTTAGGCATAATATTTCATGTTTATGTAAATACCAAAGATGTAATAATACTCATTGAAGCAATTGGATCATCTATTGAGGATCATAGAAGGGTGTATGTTCATTTCTTTAAAAGCAAATTTGACATTGCTGGAATCAATCAAAGATTTTTTTGGAATGGAAACCTACCCATTTAAGCTTGGAAAATTCATTAAAGGTCTCTATTTGGTAGTCACTTATTTTTAAAAATAATTTTGATTTCTTATTTGAAGAATTCTTAAATAAAGCAAATCGTTTTGCTAAGCAAAATCTCCATCATATTGGCTAATTATTTTCTATTAGAAATGAAAACCTTGCTCTTTGTTAGCAACATATCAAAGTTAAATGAAGGTTTCAAAGGCAAGATATTCTTATTTATTAGCACATTGAGTATGTTCTCTCCAACTTTGGGGCACCTAAAATACATAATGAAACTCCTTGATATGAAGATTAGTTTTGGCCAAATGGTTCCCTCTACATTCCCTTGTCATTTCTAAAGCTAAATATTAGTTTCACTTGCAAGAATTTCAATATTCTACCTTGAATAAAAGATGGAATGTGGAACTAGAGGATCATCATTGGAAATCAATATTTCATTGTGTGTGGAAATTAAAGGCCCAACCAAAGCATCAATTCTTATTCTAGTCCTTGATTCATCAAGGACTTCCTATTGGACATGGGCTTCACTTCTTAGGAGTTAAATGCCATAAATGCACCATTTGTAAGGTGGAAGACTCTTATATGCATTTTTTTTGGAAATGTTCTTTTTCTAGACAAATTTGGAATTAGTGTCAGTCTCTTAAAATTTTTATTCCAACTTAGTTTGTCAGTTTCCTATTATGTATCTTCAATGATGAATATGTTAAGTAGCACTTTCAAAAGGCTTATTCAAAATCAGTTTGTTAGTTTCCCATTATGTATCTTCAATGACGATTATGTTAACTGGCACTTTTAAAAGGCTTGGAAGATCCTCCTTTTTAAGATTATTTTCTTCATATGGAAATGCAAATTGGATGCTTGGTATCAAAACATAAATTATGTTGAGTTTGACTATGGTATTAAGTGCTCTATTACCAACATACTTCAACTTTAATATAGTGTGGCATGCTTTGAAAATAGTATTATGTTCTCTTAATAATTGTGAATAGGAAGAAGAGAAGAAAAGATTGGAAAAATAATATTCTCACTCTCTCATTCATCTTGAATCAAAAATTATAGTAATTTATAGGAAAGAATTACAATAGGAAATTTGCTAAATAAGGAACAAGAAATCTAAGAAATAACTAATAGATATTGATGAAAAAAATTGATTATGAGAATCAACTAATTTTGGTAAGTTGATCCATAAAATTAGGCTTTAATTAATTTAGAAAATCAACTAATTTTGGTAAGTTGATCCAACTTTATTTTGACTTTCTAACACTCCCCCTCAAGCTAGTAAATAGATATCTATCATTCTGAGCTTGCTAACAAAAAAATCAAAGCTTGGTCTGCATAAGGCCTTCGTGAGAATATCAACTTCTTGCATCTTGGTAGAAATGTAGAATAGAGCAATTGTTCCATTGTCAACTTTGTTTTTTTATGAAATTCCTATCAATTCTTACATGCTTCGTATGATCATGCTAGATTGGATTTTTGACGATATTGATGGTAGACTTACTATTGCTAAACAACCTCATTGGATTACTTTGGGATATCTTGAGATCTTTCATCAATCCTTGTAGTCAAATGAGTTCACAAATTCCTTGTGCTATAGCTCCATATTCAATTTTTGTAGTACTACATGCTACAGCATATTGTTGTTTGCCTCTCCACCTCACTAAGTTTCTCCAAACCTTGGTACAATACCCTGTAGTAGACCTACTATCTTCAATGGCTCCAATCCAATCAACATCAACAAAACCAACAATGTCCTTTTCAATGCACTTCTTGAATAATAGTCCCTTCCTTAGGCATCCCTTTAGATACTTTAGAATTTGATTTACAGCATTTGGTGTCTCTTTGTAGGAGCATGCATGAACTGACTAACAATACTTATGCTGAAAGCAATATCTAGCCTAGTGAGAGACAAATAGATGAGTTTACCAACCAAACATTAATAGCTTTCTCAATCTATAGGAGGATCTTCTTTAGAAGTCTTCTATTTCCAGTTTCGTTTCAATGGAGTCCTTGTTGGTCTACACCCCATCTTGCTAGTCCCTTTGAGTAAATCCATAACATATTTCCTTTGGAAGATGAAAATTCCTTTCTTGCTTCTAGAAATTTCCATTTCCAAGAAATACTTCAATGGACAAAGATCTTTGACTCTGAGCTTTGCTTGGAACTTCCTTTTGAGATCTTCAATCTCATGATCATTATCTCTTGTAATCACTATATCATTGACATAAACAATAAGGATTGATCTTTTACCATGCTAATAAAGTATGATTGGCTTTTTCTTACTCATATCCAAGTTGCTTCATCACACCACTAAATCAAGTAAACTAGGCTTAGGGAGATTGTTTGAGTCCATAGAACAACTTCTTTAATCTACATACTTTAACTGTACCTTCTTGAGATTCAAAACTAGGTGGTATCCTCATGTAAACTTCTTCTTCCAATGTACCATGTAGGAAGGCATTTTGGATGTCGAGTTGATGCAACTCCTAATCCAGATTTGTAGCTAAAGACAATAAAACCATACTAGAATTGAGTGTCACCATAGGAGCAAATGTTTCTACATAGTTTATCCCATACATCTGGGTGAACCCTGGTGCCACAAGTCTATCCTTGTATCTTTCAATGTTGCCATCAGGACCATACTTGATAGCAAACATCCATTTGCTCCCCACAAGTTTCTTCCCTTTAGGTAGGTGGACTATTTTTCATGTTTCATTGTCTTCCAAAGCCTTCATTTCCTCCATCATAGCTTCCTTCCATTTGGAATCTTCCAAAGCCTTAAAGATATTCCTCAGAACTTGTGTCTCATCAACCTTTGAAAGAAATTCCCTATAATTACATGATAACTTGGAGTATGTGAGATAATTAGAAATGGAATATTTTACACATGACCTTACCCCTTTTCTAACCACAATCAGAAGATCCAAGTCATCAATCTCTTCATTATCATTCACCACCTCAAACTACTCCTGTATACCTCCATCACTTAAGTCTATCCCTGGTTTGGGCTCTTGGTTTTGTTGAGGAGCTTGTGGTCATCTAGAATATCTTAGAATTGGTTTTGGGTTTGATACTCCCCCTAGATTTGAATCTAACTCTTGGACTGATTTGACATGAGGTGGGACATGATTTTTTGATGAGAACTTGGGCATAGCAATTAGTAGGGATATGATTGAATCCTAGTGTTGCTCTTATGTAGGTTGATTCTCTCTCTGAAGAGTAACATTGGGATAAAAGAGTTTGTGTTCAAGAAATGTGACACCACATGATACAAAAACACATTTTAAAGGGGGGTGGTAGCATTTATGCCCTTTCTGTGTAGGAGAATACCCTAAGAATACACACTTAAGGGCTTTTGGATCAAGTTTCCCATGATTTGGTTGAGCATTATGTACATATACAACACATCCAAAGACACAAGGTGGAAGAGTGTTGAGAATTTGTATAGAAGAAAAGGTTGATAAGAGAAGACTTAGTGGAGTTTGGTATTGAAGAGTTTTAGATGGTACTCGATTAATGAGATATGCAAGGGTGAGAACAACTTCTTCCTAGAAGGATTGAGGAACATAGCTAGTGAACATAATTGATTGAGCCACCTCTAGAGGATGTCTATTTTTTTTGTTTGCCAACCCCATTTTTTTGGGGTGAATAGGCACAAGAAATTTGGTGAAAGATTACATACTCACTTAAATATGCTTTAAGCTCCTAAGAAAAATATTCTTTACCATTATTTGAAAGAAGAATATGAATCGATGATTGGAAAACATTTATAATGAGCTTATGGAATTCTTTGAATAGTGAGCTAACTTCAAATTTATCTCTCATTAGGTACACACAACATACACGAGTGTGATCATCTATGAAAGTTACAAACCAACGTCCCCAGTTAAATTTGGTACTCATGAAGGACCCCACACATCATTGTGAATAAGATGAAATGGAATTGAAGGTTTATAAGAATGAAGAGAATGAGATGTTTGAATTTGTTTTGCACGAATACAATTATCACACTTGAAAGATGAAGGATCTTTATTAGTAAACATATGGGGACATAAATGTTTCAAATATGTAAAATTTGGGTGTCCTAGTCTTTTGTGCTAAAGTGTTACCTTAGACTCAGGAATAGACTTAGAAGAGATAATGAGATTGTAGGGGATTCAAACTTTGATGGAGAACTAGTACCAATGAGATAATAAAGGCCATGTCGCTCCTCAGCATTGCCAATCGTCCTCCCTAATGATAGATCCTGAAACTCATAATGAGAAGGAAAAAAGGTCACAACACAATTCAAGTCTTTGGTGAGCTTACTAATCGAGAGAAAATTGCATTTTAAATTTGAAACATAAAGCATAGATTTTAAAATGAACCTAGGTAGTTTTACATCTCCACTGCCTATAGCTAATCTCGACTAATCATCAACCACTATGATTCTTATTTTATCCACATAGTTTTCATTCATACAAAATGCTTCTAATGAACTAGTCATGTGGTTGAAGGCTCCCATATCTACGATCCAACCATTTAAAGAGCCCTTGTAGGACAATAAGGAAGAGATAAGGCTAGTATTACCTCATTGGACAACAAGTGCAATAGGAGCTTTAGGAGTAGCCTCAATTTCCTTGCTATTTTGGGAGACATTCAGCAATTTCTTGGAGTACCTATAGTTGTTCATCAATAAACAAGTTTGAGGCAGCCTTTGTCTCATTTGATGATTCAACCATGTATGTTGACTTGTTGTTCCATTGTTGGCTTCATGGTTTCCAATCCACAGGCTTTCCATGTATATCCCAGCATGTATCCTTGGTGTGATAGGGCTTGTTACAATGCTCACACCATGGTTATTTATCTTTTCCCTTTTGGTTCCTTGAGTTACCTCCTTCAAAGTTTGCAACTAGAGCCAAACCATGAGACATGACTTCAGTGGGTGGATTTTGAGAGTGCATAATCACTTTTTTCTACTTTCTTTCCTTCTCACTTCTTCAAAAACTTCCTTCAAGAAGGGGAGTCATTTACTACCGAGTACTCGTCTTTGAAATTCATCAAGATCTTTGTTAAGGCCCTGCAAAAAATCAAAAATCTGCTCTCTCTCCACCATTTTGTTATACATGATCATGTCATCAGGAGATTTCCAAGTCTCATTGTGGAATACATCAATTTCTTACCATAGTTTTGAGAGAGTATTAAAATATTCAGTGATTGATGAGTTACCTTGCCGAGTATTGTGGATGGCAGATCAAACTTCAAAGCTTTATGAGATGTTTTCAAGGTTTAAATACATCTCTTTTATGGTATCCCAGATCTCCTTGGCTATTTGATAAAATAGATACAGCTTTCCGATTTGGGCTCCATTGAATTGATCAACCAAGCCATCACCGTTGAGTTTTTTGCCTCCCATTTGTTGTATGTAGCAGAACTTTCTTTAGGCATGGCAGTTGCTCTTGTCAGGTAGCCCATTTTGCCCCTCCCTTTGATCATGAGCAAGATTGATTAATACCATTCATGGAAATTATTTTCGTTTAGTTGGTGTATGGTGATTTAAAGAGAATGATTTTCGGTTTAAGAGGAGGAAAGAGAAAAGGGTGGAGTTGAGATAGTCCAACTCGAGGATTCTACTGTAGTGAGCTTGCCATTTTGGTTTGTCCACTAGGTTCTAATCAAAAGAACCGACTCTAATACCATAAACAGGAAGGAGAGATGAAAAGACTGAAAAAATAATTTTCTCGCTCTTTTATTCATTTTGAATCAACAATTAAAGGAAAGAATTACCATAAGAAATCTACTAAATAAAGAACAAGAAATTTGGAAAATAATATTAATGGTAAAAATTGATTCTGAGAATCAATTAATTTTAGCAAATTAATCAAGCTTTATTGTGACTTTCTAACAAATTGTAATGTTAACCATTTAATTAGCAATCACCCCAAAGAATGCTATTTGCCTTTATTTGTTTGTTACAATTGATTGGAGTGACTTTGTCACGTTTCTGCTCATTTTCAATTTTATGTTTGTACGCTTGTGCGCGTGCAAATAGAACAAATCATTCAGCGTCAAACAGCGCTAAAAACACAAGACTTTTAGGACGGTTGCATTCGAGATTGCCACTGTCATTATCTTCTTATAATCCTTAAAACGATCAATGGTTACTGTGGCTGCGCTTCGTTGCTGTGACTCACCGCCAGCATGCGCATACAACAATGTCTGCCAACAAAAAGTCCGTGCAGCCCCTGATGCAGCACATTTCCGTAGTGTCGAACCAGTCGAAATACCTGGGCAACGCCTGTGTTTGCAGCTTTTCTCTTGACATCGTTACAGCGAATAGATTGATCAAGCAACATGGCATTTCTGGAAATTTGTGTTATGCTCGCCAGATATTTGAGGACATGCCGCAACGAAATTTCATTTCATGGAACTCCATGTTAGCAGCGTACATGAACAACGGCTGCCCCAACGATGCGCGTCAGCTGTTCGACAAAATGCCGGAGAAAAATGGCGCTTCATGGACAATCATGATTAAGGGCTATGCCCGGAACGCGAAGATTGATGAAGCACAGATTCTGTTCGAAAAATCAGCCATCAAAAACCTGGTTTGCTCCACTGCCATGCTTAGTGCTTTTGCCCAAGCAGGCAGATTAGACGAAGCACGTAAAATTTTTGATGAAATGCCTTGCAGAGACGTCGTTACGTGGAACGCAATGCTTCAAGGTTATGTGCAGAATGGCCGAATGGATATCGCGCGGCACCTGTTTGATGTTATGCCTCTGCGGAATGTGCTGTCCTGGACCTGTATGATCGATGGGTACTGCAGAGAAGATAACTTGGATGAAGCAAGAATGATTTTTGATACAATGCCGTGTCGAAATGTAGTCTCTTGGACAGCAATGATAACTGGGTATGTTAGGGCTGCTCGGATTGATGATGCATGCCATCTGTTCGATGAAATGCCTGTTAAGGATGAGCACGTGTGCAGCATCATGATTTCGGGTTTCGCATTAGCTGGAAGAATGGAGGATGCCGAGAAAGTATTTGGAAACATGAAATGTACAAACATTGTTGCAAATACTGCAATGGTTACCGGCTTTGCTTGGAATGGTTATTTGAAAGAGGCACGCCGGCTGTTTAGTGAGATTCCTCAGAGAAATGTGGTTTCTTGGAATGCATTGATGGCTGGATATTCTCAGAATGGGTTATACGAGGAAGCGGTGGATCTCTTTGTGAGGATGCTGAGAGAGGGAACAAGGGCAGATGAGGCTAGTTTTGTCATAGTTTTGAGTGTCTGTGGCAATTTGGCTCTGTTGGATTTGGGCACTATGATACATGGATTTTTCTGCCGGAGTGGATTTGTGAATGATATTTCAATTGAGAATGCGTTGCTATCCATGTATGCCAAATGTGGAAGCTTGGAGGAAACCCAGAAGGTATTTGGGTTCATGAGTAGCAGAAATGTGGTCTCATGGAATTCAGTGATATCAGGATATGCTCTCCACGGTTTTGGAGAAAAGGCCATTGAATTGTTTGAGAAGATGAAAAAATCAGAGATTAGACCTGATGCAATTACTTTTGTTAATGTTCTGACTTCTTGCAAGCATGCAGGGCTGGTTGAGAAAGGTCGGGCATACTTTGACTGCATGTTGAGGGATCCAGCAATAGTCCCTGGACCTGAGCATTATGCCTGCATGGTTGATGTTCTTTGCCGTGCAGGATGCTTGGATGAGGCAGAGAAATTCATTCAAAGCATGCCCATGGAGCCAAGTGCTTCTGTTTGGGGGGCTCTGCTTGGTGCTTGCATGAGTCATGGCCATGTTAGGCTGGGAGAGTGGGCTGCAACAGAGATTACTAGATTGCAACCTGAAAACCCTACTAGTTTTGTGGGAATGTCCAACCTTAATGCATCAGTTGGAAAACAGGAGCTTGCATTTAGTATGAAAAAGATGTTGCAGACGAAGAAGATAAAGAAGCAGCCTGGATGCAGTAGGATTATGGTTAACAAGGTTCATGCATTTCTAAATGGGGATATAACATAATAAGCATTTCACGTTAAAGCATTCTTTTATTAAAAGAATTTCTTAACAGGCTCTAAAAACTTCCGAATTGCAAATTGTGCTACCCAAAGGAAGTACAGAGTTTTTGTGATTTGGATATTGTGCTACACAAAGGAAGCCCCTTTATTAAAGATTGCAAATAGCCTCTTGAAATACATCTTTCTTGTATTGAATTTCTTTATATAATATATGTTTGAGCAATTTAGGGGAAACTTGTCAAGTATGAAGGAGAATCTGCATGTGAAACAATTTCATTATTTTGCAGGCTCGCTTTTCTCTGTGTTTCCATGGAGTGCTCTGTAACATATATTTTGCAAATTCCAATACCTGCTGCCATCCATAAATTTCCTGTTAGACATCAAAAATAGTACCAGGCTGAATTTCAGGCGCCATTATCCTCATGTATTCTAGATTGGTGCCCATTTCTGGAAGCAGAAATTTCAAAGTAATGTTTCACAAGGTACTGCCATATGGTATACTTCAGTGTGTTTTAAAAAATAATTTGGATTTGAATGCTAAGCAATGTTACGCACGACCAGGCGTACAATCCATGTAAGCAATTTTGAAAAGTTAACGATACATTTATTAAAAGTTGATGAAGTCTCAAAACATTCCCGCCTATAAAGATGTGGGTATGCCTACCATCAAATTCAGAAGCAGCAAGCATAGGCAAGCATACCTTCAACAAGGCAACAAGGCTCAAGGAGACTTCTAGTCGCAGCACAATTTTAGGTTTAATTTAATCTTCACTACCATAGTTGGTGTCACCGTGTGAATTGTAGCGGCTAATTTTTCTCCCCAAGTGATAGCCAGCCCAACTTAGCCAGCTACTCACAACGAATGCACAACAAGCTCAACAGAAACAACGAATGCACAACAAGCTCAACAGAAACACGTTTACAAGAAAACTCCCAACCTTTACTCTCAAAGGAATATGTTACAACACACAAGAGGTTGCCCCAATGTGAGCAGCAACTCTTGTTTTTAGAGGCGCAAGCATACCGGGCCTTGCCAGTCATGGGGGCATTGACTGGCATTACAAACGCATCACTTGAATCTCCAAAGAGTATGCACATAACCCCTTTGCATGCGCTACATCTAGGCGAACCCAGTTGTTCCCTTGCATGCGTTGCACCGGCTTCGGGCTTCCTCTAGATGTCCCTCGCATGCGTCGCATCTAGCTCCACCTGGTGGTACCAGATGTCTTTCCACACTCCAAGTGTGGATCAATTGTAACTCACGTACACCTGCACATGAGCCTATGATTGCGGCAACTCAAGAGGCTATGATAGTTGGAAAGTGCCATTCAATATTAAACTGCTATTCACTCTATAAGCTGCTTTCAAAGATATTTTTTTTTCTCTGTGCTACTTTAACATTCGATTTTCACATTGTTTTGGGTGCATTTGGTAATGTGATATGATTTTTGCTGCACTCGGTTTTGCAGCTTCAAGCGTAATTTAAATATAGTGTTTTCTGATGTATTTATAAAATTCCTCAAGCATTCAGTTTTGCAGCTTTAGTTTCAAATTAGTTTGTTTTGCTGCACTTAGTTTTTGCAGCTGCGGTATTTAAATTTAGTTTTTTCTGCGTTAACTTTCTGCTACCTTTTTGAGTTTTAGTTCAGCGATCCATAAAGTTCAACAATTCTAGCTTATGGATTCAAATATCATTAGTGTTGGCGGCTGCAAGGTTTGGGTGTCTCAATTTATCGGTATTTGAAGATCAGGCATGTCAAAGATCGAGTCAAGAGGTACCCCTGCATGCGAGTTTATCATCTCCTTACAGATATAGAATATTTACTTTTTTGTCATTAGATTTTTAATAGGAGCCTAGGTATATAACTCTGAGAATACATGGCCATATTATTGAGCACTGTACCCTAGATGAGGATCTGAATAAAAAAATGAATGCTCAAGAGGGAAAGTCAAGTTGAATGAATTATGTATTGTCAGTATGCTCTCTGCAGCAATCAACGATCATACGTAATTGATAAAAATGACATCTTTTACGTAATTGCAATACTTGGGCTATGACAAGCTTCTAGTTGTAGGGCTGAGTCGAACTCAACTAGTGATAATGGTGTTCCTGATCATCTTTATTGGGTGGTTTCACAATACTATCTTGGTTGATGTCCTGGACTTCTTGTGGGTCATCCAAAGTCTGGATGTTGTATTCAGCTCTAGGTTGTTTCATTTCCAGGTAGGTGAGAGAGGTAGCAGGGTTGGTGGTGACCTGCTACCTCCCCCACGGTTCAGGGGCCGTGGGGGCACAAGGGGTCCTCCGCTCCTTGTGTCTTCGGAACCATATTGGCATGGCAGTTCCATGCATTAGTAAGAGAAGGCTACGATCTACCTCATTACCCCCACTCGGTAGGACCTTGCCTGGGAGGGTTGCGTAGTTCAACTCTGGGGTGTTTTTACCGAGTGTGTCATGGGATGTGCTATGGGATGTTGCATGCGCTCCTTGGAGCGCGACACCAACTACAACACGCGGTGATGAATTTGGAGGGTTCAGCTAGTAGTCCCCGTGGTGTCCACATGAGTGGAGCAAGGGAGTGCTTGTTAGCGTATCGCGAATATTGAATATGAAACATGGCTCAGCTGACATGCTAACACTAACACATTGTTTGTTGGCATGTGTTTCAGGATTGTTGATTGTTGAGGCGTATTCCTCTTGAGTTTTGTCCGATTCAGAATTTGCTTGGGAAATTCTTGGGGTGCCGATAATAACAACTGGTACAGAGCTAGATCTAAAGAGATGGAGAGGCTGCAAATAATGAAAAGATTGGCAAGAAGGAACTAGAATGTTTGGAGCATTTTGATAAAAGTCATTTTAGCACAAAAATAGTGCCAAGAGGCCCTAGAACCTTCTCAACATGTGAAAATGTCAAATGTTGATTGGAGAAAAATTAAGACTAAGTTATTATCTTTTATTCATTCAACCCTAAGCAATGGGATCTTGGCATCAATTAAACTTGATATGGATCCACATAATCTGCGGCAAACATTGAAGAATAGGTTTGATAAAGTATCAAGTTTGAATATCTTTCATATTTATGAGAAAGTTTTTAGATGCAAGAAGAGATTTGAAGTGTTTTTCCAAGATTATTTAGATGAGTTGATGAGAAATTTGAATAAGTTGGAAGAATATAAAATTGTTATTCCAGATTTAGTTAAACCTTATGCTTTGTTAAACTCCTTACCCAATTCCCGGTTTACAATTGTGACATCTATTATTACTTCTATGAGTGTTTCATCTATGACATTTGAATAGGTCGTGTCTACCCTTCAGGATGTAGAAGGAAGAGTAGATGAGTCTTCTGGATTTGAAAATGTTCATGTAGCAAAGGAAAGAGGGAAAAGTAGGAGATGTTTCCCAAGTAGGGGGAGAAGTAGAAACAAAGGTATATCACGTGGCAAAACTCAAACTCAAGAGTGTTGGTTCTATAAGAAGAAAGATTATTTGAAGAAGAATTACTTTGCATGGAAAGCATAAAAAGATAAAGGAAAGGAGAAGAAGTCGGAAGAAGGAACATTAAAGGTAAATGTAGCTGATGAAAATGTTAGTTTCTTGGTTCAAGAACTATGTACACTAGTGGTAGATGGACGTAGTAGTGACATCTAGTTGATTGACTTAGGTACATCCTTTCACATTTGTCTAGATAAGTCTTGTTTTACATCTTATCATGAAGTTAAATCTAGTCTTGTATATGTTGCTAATGGAAAAGTTTTAAAAGTTCTTGAATTGGAAGTATAAGTATGCAATAAGAAGGGATGCCGAAAATGACAATAGATAACGTTAGATATGTTCCTAAAGTCACAAAGATGCTAATTTCAATTCCACAGCTAGATGATTTAGGTTTGAATTTCATTAGTGGAGGTGGACATTAGAGGATTTCCAAGGGAATCATGACAATTCTGAAAGGAAATGAAAGCAGCTTATATACATTGATTGCAGATCCATGCAACTTTGTTGCAGCAGTTTTTGATGCAAAAAGTTCAAAAGTGTGGCATAGATGTCTTGGACACATTGGCTAGTCAAGCTTAAAGGTACTTTAAAATCAGTTTTTCATTCCTGTATTTTCTTATGCTCAAATTGATTGCAAAGACTGTTTAGTTGGAAAATTTAGGAGTGTAAACTTCCGTAGGGATATGGACAACAACAAGAAAAAGATGTTAGAATTGGTCTATTCTGATGTTTGTGGTCCTATGACTTCCATTTCTCTTGGTGGATCTTTTTATTTTTTAACTTTCATAGATGATTATACAAGAAAAGTTTGGGTTTATATGCTAAAATCAAAAAATGAAGTGTTTTCAATTTTTAAAACATTTGTTGCAAAAGTAGAAAATGAAATAGGTTTGAAAATAAAATGTTTGCAAATTGATAATGGTGGGGAGTACACTTCCAAAGAATTTGCTGATTTCTGCAACAAAGGTATTAGGCACATTTATACCCCTCCTAGTACACCACAAGAAAATGGAGTTGCTAAAAGATGCACTAGAACATTGTTAGATCATTCTAAAATAGTGGTTTCAAGTGCTGACCTACCCAAGATGTTTTGAGGAGAGGCAATTAAGACTGCAGCATATTTGGTGAATAGGTCTTCACATTTTTTAATTAATAATGTTGTTCCAGAAGCTGTTTGGAGAGGTAAAGACATTTCATATATTCATTTAAGAATTTTTGGATGCAAGGCATTTATGCATATTCCAAAGGAGAACAGAACTAAGCTGCAAGATAGGGCTAAATGTTGCATATTTGTTGGATATGGAGAAGATGATTTAGGATTCAAACTTTGGGATCCTAAATTAAAATGTGTAGTGACATCAAGGGATATTAAATTCAAAGAAAACGTAATGTTTTGTGAGTTGCAAACAAAATACAAGGATAGTAATGGCTCAAACAACATAAGAACTCCTTTTAGGGTGATTAAAGAAGTTGAAAATGATGAAATTCATGGATTTTCCAAATATGGAAACATTGGATAGTATGTTGAAATTACATGGCAGCAAGTTGAGAACTTAGGATAGCAAGGAGAAAATGGAGGACAATAAGGAAATGAGGAAGAAGATGATGAATAACAAGCTACAGATGTGTTTCATTAGGTTAGAAGGTCAACAAGAGCTACCGAACCTCCTGATAGGTACTCTCCCTTGTTGAATTATGTACTTAATAGTGATAGTGTTGAACCATAAACAATGGAGGAAGCCATGACATGCACTAATGCTGCAAAGTGGAAGGCAACTATGAATGATGAATGGAAATCACTTCAGTAGAACAAAATGTGGGAGCTTGTTCAGTTGCCAAAAGGGAGAAAATCCTTGGAGTGCATGTGGTTATATAGAATTAAAATAGAGGCCAATGGGAAAAAAACATTTCAAGGCTAGGTTGGTGGTGAAAGGCTATGCACAGAAACTAGTCATAGACTTTCAAGAAATTTTTTCTCCAATGGTAAAACACTCTTCTGTGCATTTAGTGCTATCTCTGGTGGCCTGCATGGACTTAGAATTGAAACAAATTGACATAAACATAGCATTCCTCCATGAATATTTGAAGGAAATATACATGAAACAGTAGAAGGATATGAAAAACGACAAGGTTCAGCTCTGATTTGTAGATTGAAAAAGAGCTTATATGGTCTGAAACAAGCCCCTAGGCAATGGTATAAAAGGTTTGATACCTTAATGAAGAAGTTGAATTATCAAAGAAACAATTTGGACCATTGTGTATGTTTTTCTAAAGATGTTTTGGGTAAGTTTACAGTGTTGTTGTATGTTAATGATATGTTAATTGCTAAAAATGACATGGCAGAAATAAAACATCTAAAACTAGAAATGGGCAAAGAATTTTCTGTGAAGGATTTGGGATAGGCAAAGAAAATTCTTGGAATCAATATTTACAAGGATAGAAAAAGGAAGAAGCTATGGCTAAGTCAAGAAGATTACATTGGGAAGGTTCTAAAATGTTTCAACATGGAGGATGCAAAACCTACAAGTACACCTCTTTCAGCACAATTTAATTTATCAAAGGAGGACTATCCAAAGTCAAAAGAGGACTTTGAAAAGGTGAAAAACATCCCAGATATTTCTGTTGTTGGGTCATTGATGTATGTCATGCTCTGTACACGTCCTGATATTGCTTATGTTGTTGGAGTAGTTAGTAGATTTATGACCAACTATGGGTGAAATCACTAGCTAGCTATTAAATGGATTCTAAAATATTTAAGGGCACAAAAACATATTACTTGTGTTTTGGAGATGCTAATCTGCACATTGAAGGTTTTGTAGATGCAAACTTTGCTGCTGATCACGATACAAGATGTTCCACTATAGGCTACACATTTATTTTTGGTGGTGCAGTAGTGAGTTGGTTGTCACATTTATAACCACTTATAACTTTATCTACAACCAAATCAAAATATGTAGCCCTTACAAAAGCATGTAAGGAGATGTTATGGATGAAGAGATTCTTGCAATCTCTTGGATTAAAACAACAAAGGTATGATGTGTTTTGTGATAGTTTGAGTGCAATCCATCTTGCAAAGAATTCTGCCTTTCATGCCAAGACAAAACATATAGATATCCAATTTCACTTCATAAGAGAAATCATAAAGGACGACTTGGTGCATGTTCAAAAGGTCCATACAAAGCTTAATGTTGTTGATGCTTTAACAAAACCAGTGATAGTTGAAAAACACATTTTCTATAGGAGATTAATTCAAAAGCTTATAGTAGAGGGTTTGGCTTTTGAATTTAGGTGATATATTCATGATATATGAAATTTAAGATAAATCTTGAAGATTCATGTCAAAGTATTCAACATGATGCATCTGTTAATATTACTTCTAACAAAGATCCAGTTGCTTTCCTGACGCGCTTATTCTAGCTGGGACTTGTAAATGTCGTTAAGTAGGTTACTGTTGAATTTCCTGGATGCAGAGGAAGTTGGAGATTTGTTAGATTATAGAAAGCAGATGGACAAGAAACTACATGTAGTTGTATATTCAACACAGAAAATGTAAAGTTACTGCAACCATGTCTCTAGCATTTTCTTTCATGGTTTGCATGGAAAATCAATTTTGTGCACTTGTAATGCCTTGAGCAAAACTCCTTTTTGCCCTGAGGATGTGTTTCCATGGTCTCTAAGTGTTATAGACAAATGGCACAATGCTCATGGTAGTTCTTTATGTTGCAATTTATGTAATTATAGTTGAAAAAAATTCTCAAGTTCCTTCATAAGTTTATGAAACTTTTCGAAATGCTTCTTAATCATTTTTTCATTAAAGAAATTCAAGAGGAGCTGCTTCAGCCTTTTGAAAGCTATAAGAGGAGATTAATCTTATAGTGCAAGTGCAAATATTCCCTCTACAACACTTTCTCATGGTGCTGCCCTTGAGCGCACCTGATGGCACCACCCTTGAGTTCCAAATCACCATAGAAATAGAGGGCAAACTCAAGATGGATTATGCCTTAGTTTTCATAGCACTTGCAAACACAGTTAGAATTCATGGTACTCAATAGATAATCACTAGAAGCGTAGTGAGTACGTCTTAGGAAACATGCACACATAAAGACCTAGGGTACATATGAGACACACCATAATGTGATTAGGACACCACAAGAAGACAATTAAGACCATTTCTACACTACACACACATCTAGCCCTATGCCCTCGCTTCATAGAGAAAGGACAATGCCCATGCTAAAGTCAAAGCCCTAACAACCTATATATCTTTGTGATGCACTTTACAAAGCAATGTAATTCTACAGGAGTTGTTATTGAAGGTCATGATAGTATGGAACTCATAAGGATCTCCACACTCCTTTGACCTTCAATTCAAAGGGAATTAGCCTTTGAACTATCAATAAAGCATGATTTTCTTACAACATTTCCCTTAGTAAATAAGTATTAATTTTTTTAGTTACCATGTATGATATATACAAAGCATTATGATCCCTATTTATCTAGTACATAATCTTTGATGCAAGAGATTGTTAATCCTTAACTTAAATTCAGAAGATATTGCATCCAAGTTGTGGATATGCCTTAAAAAAGGTGGAAATGAAGGTAGATGATTATCAACAACATTACTTGATTACTTTAGATAATTATAGCATCCACGAGTCTATGTAAGGGAGGTATATCCTTTTTAAAATTTTATGAAAGCATTTAAGCCCTTTGGCTAATGGTTAATACTACTGAACATGTTTAATCAAAATTTCATAGTGCCAGTGATGTTGTTGTTATACCAAATAACATCTTATCCCTCTAAAAATTCTTCTATTTAGTTTAAGGATGTGAGGTTTAGCTTCACTAGTTATCACATTCTCATTGATTTTGGTCTTACATCAAGTATTTTCAAAAGTGCAAGAATTCAATGACAACATATTTCAAGAATTTTATTCAAGAATGTTACACCATTTAGTATAAGAGTTTAGGAACTCAATGATCAACACATTGTGGTGGCTCTATTTAGTTTTTCAAAGGCAATACGCACTTGCAAATAAAGCTCCATGGTCTTCTCTATCCATTCATCATTTATATGATTAGCTAGAGTTAAAGGTATTTTAAGTCTAATGTGCCATGTACCTTTCTAATTTTATCATTAAAGTAAGCTATGAAAAGAAAAAGATGATAATGTTATGAGTATAAATAAACCTTTCCATGATATTGAATGTAGAAGTGGGATACTGACTTCCTTAAATGCTTATCAAATAATTAAGAAATAAGTCAATTTGTACAAGTTTTCATACTTTAAGAGATAATAAAAACTTTGTAAATCAAATTGGGTAGGACTTCATGAATTGTAACTAGGACATAACCTATTAGAGATATAATATTGTCTCATTTAAGGATGTAAGAAGGGGGTGAAATTAGTTAGATTTTGTATTGCTTTTTGCACATTAAATTGGGAGAAGAAGGATTTTGTATTACCTTTGATACATCAATATTGGAAGAGGAAGGATTTGATCTTTACAAGACATAAAATGTAGTGTGAATTAGACAAGGATTAGTAGCTGATGGGAAGTGATATCGCGTCCTCACTGCGATATCACGTACGCGATGTATCGTACGCGATATCGTGTACGATATATTGCAGCCCGTTGCCATTTCTATAACTAAGAAGCGACTCTCCCTTGTTTCTCAGTTTAGGCCTAAACCATAGCGAAACTATGGTAGTTTTACCTTTCTAGAGATAGAATAATTTCCATGTGCCCACAGTAGGAGCTCTAAAGTGAAAAGATCTTTATTCGAGTAAATATTGTACCTGAACACAAGTTTTTGTACGAAAATAAAGACGAACTTCTTGGATAAACCTTATAGTGCATGGACTAAGCTAAATAGGACTTTATTTATTGTTATTTATTGTTAATGTTTAAATGCTTTATTAGTTCATTAAATCTCTCTCAACCCTTCTCTCCTAGTTAAGTGCATTTAGTACAACTGCTTCGAGCATGTGCATTACGCTTGGTAATCCCAGCAACGAATAGCATTTGGTAATCTTAGAAGGTTGCATTGGTTCAGGGTGTGAACGATAAGTGGAAACAGATACTGATTCTAGGTTAATTAAGGCTTAGTTAGTTAAAGTTAGTTAATTAGTCCCTTCACCCTTCACCTCATTAGCATAGGAGATAAAACAAAAATGATAGCAAAATCATATACCTCAAACTTACTTAACCATACAACTCTGACAAATATAAGTAAGTCTAGGAAGACAACGAATGATTAACCTTAAGTGTTCCATGAGGCGTGTAGGCACTTAGTTTGCTGAGTTTGATCAGATTGCACGTGTAACGCTCCTATTTGTATGGTTGAGTGTAGGGGTACCTCACCACTCATCACTGGCATCGTTGCTAGGGACTAAGTTTTTTGTCCGCTAAGTAGAACATAAGAAATTATCCACATCGTTGGGAGCTTAAATGAACCCTTAGGGGTAATTAAACGAAAAATTATATAACGGTTAATCAGCACACCGAATAAGACACAATGTCTTCTTTTTCTAACAAGAGTACTTCACCGCCTAATGATCACACTAGAGATAATCGGCAACACCAAATACATAACCAAAAACCACGAGTTCCTCACCTTTATCCTCCATCAGGATGAACAACTACGTTGGAGAGACTTGCAAGGTAACATAGTGTTACCTCTAGATCAGGCAGTCCCTAACATGCTTCTTTGTGCTCTTGTACAGATAGACATGATGTAGCTATACGCTAAATACATTGCAGAAGATTATGACATAAGGGATTACCATCCCACAAAAGTGCAACGTCAACGAGACTTGCGGCAGGAGAGTCACCACACATCGTTGAAGGGTGAAGGCCCCGGCAATGCTTTGCCCGTCATAAGAGAAGTTAAGGGTGGTGAACCTATCTCAATAGGATCTTTACAAGATGATGTTCCCCCTCCTAATGATAGTGAGGAGGTGGGGTATCAAAACCTACACTCCACGATACACAACCCTAGTTCTGATTCCCACAAACACCAAGTGTTCACTTAGGGAACACAAGCATAAGATAAAGGTAAGCATTTTGATCGTCATCATGATCAAGGCCGTAGCCACTGAAGAGAAGGTAAGAAACATCGTCATGGTGATTGTTCCTCTTCTTCTTCCCCTTCATCACATCATTCACCCTCTCCTTCCACATCAAGACGCAATCACAAAGAGCACAACTATAAGGATAAGGGTAAGCAAGATAAGAACCCTCGACGAGAGAGTTGAGAATGAGGACAAGGGTAGTCTAGGCATGGTAGAAGGGAACGTAGGGAAACACGTAGGCATCATAGACATCATCAGAGAGATGATCATGATGAACCCCTACTTGCCACCCAAAGTATTTTAGATATTATGGAGGTTGTGAGAATACCTACAAGGCATCAAAAAGATAGCCAGATCAAGAGACTAGACATAAACAATATCCAACGGTTTGAGGGGGGATACAATGTTGATCCGAAAAATCACTTATAGGAATTCCACGATGCCTGTGCCTTGCAAAATATTGAAAATGAGTGGTAGAAGTTAAAGTTGTTTCCTAGGACACTCATAAAAGAAGCAGAGAGTTGGTACTGGTCTTTAGAGCCAGAAACTATTAGGAGGTGGAGTACAATGCTAGAATTTTTTAATGATAAATACCAAACATACTCCAGAGTTTCCAACTTGCGTAAGCAGATCCAAGGATGGAAGCAAGGTACTCACGAACCCTTGGATGTTACCATGGGCTGATAGTATGCATTGCTACATCATTGGTCGAGCCATGGTTACACACAACAGGATCAACTATGCCACCTCGTAGACAGGCTAAGACACGAAACTAGGAGAACCCTTGGGACATATGCCCAAGGGAGATTATCTAAACTTAGACCACATGAAGTTCATAGATTATTGGATCAAGTAGCTAAAGAAGAAGGGGATCTACAGAAAAGAGAAAGCACGGAAGAGTACAACTGCGATCCTTCCCTCCGAAGGAGGGGAGTGAGATTCTGCGACGAAGAGGATGAGTCACCACTCGAAGAGTTGGTGAATAGAAAAACATTGCCACTTCAAAAGCTAACAACAGAAGTGTCAGCTAAGGTAGATGAAATATGAAGCTCCTTAGACAGTAAAATTGAAACTGTCCTAAAGATCGTAGAGGAGTCTAAGGAGGAACGAAGTAGTGACCATGACAAGAAAAAGCAGAGAGATTCAGGCCATGCACGTGAAAAGGGTAAGGAAAAATGACTATCACCAATGAAGTTGTGGATTTAGATACAAACAATGATGGTGGATGTGAGATCTGCCAATATGACCATCCTAAGGGATGTTGCCCAATAATCTCACATCTACAAGAGTCTGGGGTGTATGCACTCAACCTAAGACTTAACCAACGGTAAGCACCCCGAAGGTTACCTTATCCCCAAGGTAACCCGAGGCAGTTCCACCAACCGTTAACATATTATCCAAGTGGAACTATGCCACAACCTATCGGGCAACACCAGTAGTGGCAACACCCACAGTCATGGGGGATGCCACCGCCTAGACAACAATACCCTTACCGGCAACCAGACCCATATGGCTATTATGTGTAGCAGCTAGTTTCTCCAAGTGACTCTATGGATCACAAAACCCCACAACATCACTACCAAGTTTGGGAGTATTTTAGGACTCCTTCTCCTCTGGGAGACACAACATATGCATACCATCCTTTGAATCCATCCACCACTCTTATGCCGGTAGTTTCACTACCACCTACTCCAACAATGCAAGGGGAACTCCCCACTCAACCGCAACAACGTAATGCTATGAGAGCCATAAATCTTCAACCCACTGCTAGTTCTAACAACTGTACAAAGAGAAGACCCTTCTTCAGAACCAAAAGCCCAAACAAGCTCTCACAACCACAAGCAGTTGAGTCCGTGCATGCTCCTCCAACAAATAAGGCTTTAGAGCTCCCTTGAAACCAACAATAGAGCTCAATGCATACAGTTATGTTAACACATACCGTTACTGACTGGATCAAAGTAGGACACCTTCCCTGGAAACTCTCTGATCTTGAAAGTCCCTTAATCTACCTCCAAGTCGCTGGGAACGAACCACGTAATGCTCTTCTTGACTCATGTTCTAGAGTCAACTTAATCTCATGAGGAATGTATAAATCCTGGAACTTGCCTCCACTCAAGAAGAGAAATATTCAACTAGAGCTAGCTAACCAGTACATCACCATTCCCTTGGGATTGGTGGAGGACATCGTTACCACTATGTGTGGTTGGTCATACCTAGCTGATTTCTTGGTGATAGAAGTCAACAGCAACAAAGGGAACTTCCCAATTATAATGGGAAGGGCATGGCTAAGTACAATAGATGCATGCCTAGGAATCCACGATCTTTCCTTGGAAATATCTAAGGTAAACATTTATGGAAAGATCGAGAAGAAGAAAGTTCCATGCATCACATATAGTGACTCAGAGGGTGATGACATGGAGGAATGCTCAGCATCTCCTTCATGCAACTCGTGTGCCCAAGAAACTCATATACAAAGGTGCCTGTATGTAGCAACCACACAACAAAAGAACACCCAATGGTTCATAGCTGATCAAGAGAGCATCCCACCAACATGCATGGAACAAATTGGGGAAACAACTTGCACCCATAACGAAAGCATAGATACATTGGAATATGAGCATCGCCAACTTCCAACCCTTTACCTGAAAACATCAATTGGGAGAAGTTGGACACTTCTAAAAAATTCAAATAGGTGTTCATTATTTTGGATCTCTCCCTTTCCATTCAGTCATGGGGGAGATGGCCACTTATGCTAATCATTTGNCTTTTTCATTTCTTGTGTGTGTTATCCATCTTGTAAGTTTGTCACCCAATAAGTGTTCTTAATGATGGTATGAACTATTTTTCTATTGGTTGCTAATGTTTGATTTTTACCTTTAAGTCATGATGTTGATACTAAGGTATGGTTCTTTTGATATAGGAGGCAATGAGTTCACTTCATTCATACATCCATAAATTTCTATGGTCTCTCTCAGCTTGGAAATGTACAACCCCTTTCTAAATAAGAACTATCAACGAATCGGTAACTAGGAATTTCTCAAACTAAGGAAGGTCTTAAGGATTGAAAAGGGTGTGGCTTCAAGAGAACTTGATGCATTTGTGTTGGCTATTCTCTTGGGTGCTTGGATGTTTTCTTCTTGAGTTTTCTTATTGTTTCGACGTTACTTAATTATCGGGAAGTTGAGCAAATAAAAATAACAAAGTCTTTGCATGGTGTGGTTCTCATGCATAAACACATAAAACAAAAAAAAAATAGTGAAAATTCAAATCACACCCCTTAGATGAAATAATCATTTGGGCTACAAGTACTGGTTATGGAACTAAAATAAAATTGTTTCCTCTAACTAAGGCTCTTCTCGCTTCCCATTCTCTCCTTCTTTATTTCGTCGGAATGGTGGTGGCTCTTTGGGAGATGCATTCTTGTTACTTCAAGTGGATGGTTTGGCCGAATGCATTAATGCAAAGTCACTGGATGTGGTTTGTTTGAGGCCAGACTTGGAATGGGATCTACTAAGTCACATTAATCATTAACTACACAAGGGGCTATACACCACCTTGTTCTTGGGATTCCATTCCATTCTCTTCTCTTCATCCTTCTCTCCATTATTCACCTCATTGTCGGTTATATCATTAGTGTATATTTTGGTTGACACATTGTTTTATTTTTGCTAAATTCTTGTGGTTAAGACTTTAACTCTTGTACCAAATGATATTCCTAGAGCCTACGAACTCTTCGAATGTGGGTTTGTTAGGGCATTAAGGGCATGAGCCTGCTTTGGGGAGGACCCACTGACATTCCTATTTGGTGCATCAGTTAAATTCTTTCCTTTAACATTTTTGTAATCAACTTTATTTTGTTCATTTCCATCTTGACATCCATTTCATTGTTGTTATAGTTGTCTTTTTCTCCATCTTTATTATTCTTTATTCTTTCTCCATTCTATTGCTACCGAAGGTTTGCTCTTAGTCATGGGGGTTTGGACCCAAATTTTTTCGATTTTCTCCTAACCCCTACACCTTCGGTAGCCACTATGATATCTCTATATTTGTATCATCCATACCACAACTCAGCCAATGGACCTTTTATCAAAGCAAGGTATCCACTGCATTGTCATTCATTTACCCTTGCTAATATAAAGACTATGTTGTGTGTGCAGATGGCAATCATACAACAACGGATTGAATCTAGAGCGAACACTTGAAATGGATCGGTGCTAAAGCAGCTATGCAAGGAACGAGATGGATGGCACACTTATGGATAGACAATGAAAGGCGCAATCTTGGTGTTGGTAGCAGCAGACTTCTTCTCTTTCCTCTCTTCTCTCTCAGCTGCCAAATGAGGCCTGATGTCAAATGTATAAGGTGTTCACTCTTGTTGTCATGAACACCAGTTTTTGCCATGTTCTATAATGATGATCCGTTCACATGTCATCCCATTCACCATTAGTTCCATTTAAGTTAATAATCCTATACTTTCCCAATATTTTGTAAGGAACTTGAGGATGAGTTTTTATTCAGTCATGGGGGTATGATGGGACGCGATATCAGATGGGCCATGATATCGTGTCCTCACTGTGATATTGCGTACGCGATGTATCGTAAGCGATATCGCGTGTTTCCCACAATATCGCATACAATATATCGTAGTCCACCGCCATTTCTATACATAAGAAGTGTCTCTTCCTTGTTTCTCAGTTTAGGCCTAAACCATAGCAAAACTCTGGCAGTTTTACCTCTCCAGAGATAGAATAATTTCCATGTGCCCGCAATAGGAGCTCCAAAGTGAATAGATCTTTATTCGAGCAAATATTGTACTTGAACACAAGTTTGTGTACGAAAATAAAGACGAACTTCTTGGATAAACCTTGTAGTGCATGGACTAAGCTAAATAGGACTTTATTTATTGTTATTTATTGTTAATGTTTAAATTCTTTATTAGTTCATTAAATCTCTCTCAACCCTTCTCTCTTAGTTAAGTGCATTTAGTACGACCACTTCGAGCACGTGCATTACGCTTGGTAATCCTAGCAACGGATAGCGTTTGGTAATCTTAGAAGGTTGCATTGGTTTAAGGTGTGAACGGTAAGTGGAAATAGATACTGATGCTAGGTTAATTAAGGCTTAGTTAGTTAAAGTTAGTTAATTAGTCTCTTCACCCTTCACCTCATTAGCATAGGAGATAAAACAGAAAAGATGTAAAATCATATACCTCAGACTTACTTAACCATACAATCGTGACAAATACAAGTAAGTCTGGGAAGACAACGAACGATTAACCTTAAGTGTTCCATGAGGCGTGTAGGCACTTATTTTGTGGAGTTCAACCGGATCGTGCGTGTAACGCTCATATTCATATGGTTGAGTGTAGGGGTACCTCGCCACTCATTAGTAGCCAAGAGTTTGCCAATTCGAGTCATATGTAAGGCATTGATATATTCCTCTATAATTCTTTTAAAGTATCATGTTGGCTTATGGTAAAATTTTTTTTCTTTACATAGAGTTTTTTCCTTTTCTTTACAAGAAACCCTTAAGGATTTTTAGGATTGGTTGTAAAGATGAAAACCTAGAAAGGCATCCCCAAAGCTATTGGACTTTCTCTTTAGATTGTTTTCTTCAATGATATAATGTACTTTGAATTTTTTATTTATGTTATTTATCTTTGTGGGTCCAACACCCCACTCCCCCACCCCACCCCACCCCAATTATTTTGGGCTTCAACATTCCTCCTAAGTATGAATTATAAAAGTTATAGTAAATAATTAGCTTAATATATATATTTACTTATATGAGTTTAAGAGGTTTGGTTCTTGTGGGAACATAAAACATTTTGAATACATGTACCCTAGGACAAATAGTTTAATTATAACTTTATAACTTAGCATTGCCCACTAGAATTGAACCCATGATTTGGAAATTTCAAATCAAGAGTCTTACCCCTAGGCTAACACCTTATTATTTAGGCAACCCTTTTGACTACACATACCTTAGGATATATAGCCAACACAATAATTTGGTAGAATTTAGTTATAATGTAAAGGTATCTTAAATTCCTTTTTTAGATTATTTTTTTAATTTTTGTTGCAAAAGGGGGTATTGGTAAAAACTATAATATTAATAGTAAGTAAAAAACATTAAGAGTACCTAACATATTTGACATTAACTATAAAACATTAAAAGAAAAATGGAAAGGAAAACATTTCAATTTTAGAAATGTCTACTTGTGTACAATCTTCTACTTGATATATTTAGAAAAATCAAAAGAGGAAATGAAATGTTAGTAGGGAGCATGGTAATTGCCCTAGCAACATCTACCTCACTTTTAACATCTATTCTTGAACCTAAAATAGCAAAAAGCTTTAGGATAATAATGTAAATTTGTGGAACAATACTAACACATTTTTTCATCACTAGCACTTTGTAACTTAATATAAACTTTACATTGAGAATCTCTACCATCAATTGTAACTTGTTTGTCAAAATTAGTTATGATCTTTGAGCTAACATTATAAGTATATATTTGTCTTATGGTTTATTTGTCTCATGCATAATACTTCCTATAGAACAAGTAAAAACATTCATAGAAGTTTCTATCTTATTTTATTTTTTATTGATATTTCATTATATTTATCATTGATATGAACTTGATTTATCATATTTTTAGTTTCAGATTGTTTTTTCCTATTCTCAAATTTAACACATTTTTTTCTTTATTCTTTTTACCATCTTATTTTGTTATTAGGAAAAGACAAGCATTAACAAATGTTCTTCAAGATTATAAAAGTTGCAAGAATTAGAAAAATTATAATATGAAATTGATTGAATGTAAGTCTCCTTGGTTGCTTGCAATACTAATTTTTTTCAGTTAAGAAGATTAATTTCAACTTTAAAATGTTTACAAGAACCAAAGCATGTGGAAATAGATTCCATATACTTAATGAGATTGAGAATAATAATTTTCTGTTTATCCCTTAGAAAAATCAATAGAAGATTAAATAGCTCAACAAAACATGGAACTTTAAAATATTCTTAAGATTAGACATCACTTAAATAAATATATATCATGATGTAAAATCAACAACTATTGACTTATATTCATCATTAGGAGAAAAAAAACCAAGTGTCTTATTTGCAATATCACTAGAAGAAGGCATCAAAAATTTTTGCTCAATATCTTATAAATTTGCATTCTATGAATCAATAGAAATTTTTGCATCAGTAGATGTAGAAATTTTAGCATTAGTAAAAGAAAGTTGAAAATAATTTAGAATCCTTGATAGAAGAGAGATAATTTGGAAAACATATTCCATTAATGAAAATGTAACCAAATCAACATTCTTGAGTAGGTTACAGTATGGATTAACTTTGGGGATCATCTCTAGTTGTTGAGAAGAAAACAAATGATAAGCCCATGATGTCATTATGGAAAAAAACCATTCAAATCATCATCCTCAAGATCAACAAATCAAGATTTTGAAAGAGAAGTTTTGGTGCCTTAATTATGGGTGTTAGACCCTCAAAAGAAATCTTGATAATGAGCAAAGAAAATTTAGAGCACATCACAAGCTTGATACTACTTAAACATCATCGAAAAAATATATGACAAAAATGCTTCATGAGTTTAAAACTATCTACTCATGTGTATAACTTTACAGTTGATCTTTTGAAAAAAAAAAGAGTAAAGAAAATTAATTGTTAGTAGAAAGGAAGGTCCTAGTTCTAACAAAATTTACATCACTTTTCAATATCCATGCATGAACTTAAAATAGCAAAAGGGTTCAAGATAGTGAGTTGTAACTTGATACTGATATTTATTTCAAAGCAAGAAAGTGGTAACACTTGTGAAAAATATTCATCTCATAATTTGTTATTGATCTTATGTTGAGAATTTTCACCATTATCTATAACCTTGTTGTTAACACTAGTTTTAATCCTTGAGTTAATAGTAGTCTTGTTAGATAAAAAAAATTTGCCTTACAAACTCTTTATCTAGGCTACTTAATACTTTCTCTAGTACTAATAAAATTATGTACAAGAGCTTATGTCTTCTCTAGATTTTTTATTATCATTAACATTAACTTGATTTTTTGTATCTTCAACTTCAACACATTTTTTTTAATAGAAAAGGACAAACGTTAAACAAATGTCCTTCATGATGGTAAAACTTGTAAGAATTAGGAATATTATAATATGTAATTAGATAAATATAAGTCTTCCCTCCTATTTGTAATACCAATTTCTTGTTACAATGTAGAAGGTTGATTCCAACAAAAAATAATTTCTATGAAAACTAACAGTTGGAGAAAGAGACTCCATATGTTTAATGAAATTGAGAAGACTAATAATTTCATGCTTAAATTTCCAAAAAATCAATAGAAAATTATATAAATTAATAAAACATGAAAATTTACAATATTTTTGAGTTTGGATATCAAAATCTAGAGCTCATGTATGAATGATCAATACTACACACACATATAGAAGATCTTATATCTAGGACACACTACACTATTGAAGCATTACCTAACTTAATAAATAGAAAAAAAATAAGAATAATTCTTAACATGAAGGACTTAGATGACATGTTTTTTCATCATATCATTTAACTACAAAACAAAACTTTGATTTCAAGGTAGGTAACCTAGAATTTGAATGAACACATATTATGATAAAATATTAGTAACCAATGACTCATATACATAATAAAGAAGAACAAAATTGGGTGTCTTAGGTGTATTAACATAACTTGAAGAAAGCATCATAACTTTTTTTTCTTATAAGCTTGCAAATTTACATTTTGAAAATCAACAAAAATATTTGCATCGATAAAAGAAGCAAAAATTTCAACATTGGTTAAAGAAGATGAGAGAAATTTTAAGATTGCCAAGAAAATATTTGAATTAATGTTGATACATTAAATGAACCTTTAAGATCCATGTGTAAGATCTATAATAACTTGTTGGACTGTATGGATCATCACACAAATGTTCAATGGGATTTCTTCAAAATTTTGTACTATGTCCAAGCCTAGAGATTGAAGTATACATAGGAAAGAATTATAGTGTGCAATTTTTATTGTATACTTACTAAGCTTCAAGAAGGGAAGATTAGCAAATTTGGCTTTGGAGGACTATTAGTATTATTAGCAAAGAAATTTTGTTGCAAGAAATTACCAATTCAGTTAACAAAAAATTTGGTAATCCCTATTATATTAGCTAAGAGGGAGGTTATGAATTTGAATGATAAGACAAAAGTTATGCTTTATGGCCTCCAATTGTAAACATAGAATAAACCACAACTATAGTGACAACAAGCACTAGAATGGGAACATGAAGAACATCTAAGCATATTATGTCCATTGTGACATCAAATGTAGGTCCTACAAAGAAGTCCATATCTATACATGTTGTTCGTAAGATGACAATAGAGAAGGAGAAGAGCATAGTTTCTCATGAAAGGGAGGAACAACTTAGTAAATAATTCTCACTTATTCCTCCTCTTGATTATGATGATAAGGTAGATCTCAATTCATTCATGGAATTAGCTATTCTAGATGGCTACAACTAAGGAAACACATACCTTTAGTGCCTAATTTAACTTAGTATCAGTCAATACCTGCAAGTTCATTGGGGCACAAAATTATCTACCTCAAGTAAGAATTTCTTACTCTTATGAATTGAATAATAATAAGAGTTTCTAGAAAGATCTTGTTAAGTAATGGTGCAAGGATGCTAATGCTATGATCAAGAAAGGAGTAAAGTATTGGTTGAACTCCAAAGAATGGAATATTCTGAATGGTCATGAACTTATAAGAGTAGGAGTGTATTTGTATGTGGAGTTCATGATTCATGATGTAACATTTTGCTAGGTTAAATATTGCAAAGATGATGAAATTTAGATGCAATAATAAGATTGTCAATTATTGAGAAAGAAAAGGAACATTGAGATACAGTGTTCCAAACACAAATAAGAAAATATGATAAGATGAAGAAAGACTTTCAAAATTTTACTCAGATAGTGAAGTAATTTAAGGTAGGTATTAGATCCAAATTACAACTATTGAATAAAGAACAGATAGCAAACTTAGTCTACAAATACAATGGAAGTAGTTGTAAAGATAAAAGAAAAATGTCAATAGGAGGTTGATGAACTTAAGAATAAATAGTCTCAATTCAAGTAAGAAGTGAAAGATCTTTGTAACATCAACCAAGAACTTGTCAATAAGCATCAAGCATTGCAAAACAATATTCAAGAAGAAAAGGAATGTATGCATGTAGCAATGTTAGTTTGTTGAAGAATATAAATTGATGTTAAGTTCTAAAGAAAGTGAAGTTGCTACATATCAAGAAGAGCTTTCACTATTATGGAAATAAATGGATCTACTAAAGACTACTATGCATTAGAAACAACTGGAAGTTTTATCATTGCTTGTGTTAGAATCATCAACTAATATTGTTATTTCTGATTTTATCCAATATAATACTGAACACCCATCTTCCCTTATTATTGTCTTGACTAAAGTCCAAGCTCAAGTCCCAGAATCACATCCTGCACCATCATCCTCTTTGATTGTTGAAATGAAGTCTACCTTATCTATTTCTCATATTGGTATTTCATAATGTATTATTACCGTGAAGATGAATAATATTCCAATTCTCGTGTTTATGATGTACCATTTACCATTTTTTTCTATGAACTCATAAATGAAGAGAAGTAATTCCATCAATGCTTACGAATATATAATTCTTTATGAATGGCCACCATAAAGTATTGTACATTTGTAAATGTTCATGTTTACTCATCAACTTGTAAGAAACAATAAATGGCATTATAAGACTAATGCTTGAATGGGATGTTTGAATATACTTATAAGTTAATGTGCAATTATTAGTTTCATAATTCCTTAAGACCATTTGTATTCACTCTTAATCAATTCATAATAAAAAGGTGTGATTCATAACTTGAGAACAATAACAACCTTTCTACAAAATATTAACAACCAACATCCAAGTTATGAATATGTGGAAGTGAAGAATTGAAGAAGAATTAAGGATCAATAAAGATAAGAGGACTAAAAAACAATATACATCATATTGTATAAAGAAGTTGAAGTAATTATTTACTCAAGGAAATGAAGTAGATGTTATGAAACATAGAGTTCATAATGAGAATTTGAGCACCACAACCAAAAGGTTTAAGAAGTAACTTGAAGCTAAGAAGTGAGCTCTATAGGAGATAAGTAATCCTTATACCACTAAATCCAATTTCTTAAAGAGAGAGAAGATCCAAGTTATGTCATACATAGCCTGGTCTAGTTTCTTAAATAAGAAAAGAAGACTATCTAGAAGGTTATGATGGTTAAGAAAGGGGAAAGACTTATGAAGTATTTTGTAAAGTCTAGAAAATCAAGACAATAACTTGTAAAGACAAGATAAGCTAAGTTCATAATGAACTAGCCAATGTACAAGCAAGTCCAAATATGACTGCAAAGAATTCCAAGCAAGCAATTAAGAAAAATTATACATATCCTTAAGAGTTACGAATTATGTAAGATAATATATGACACGTCAAGTTTTCTTATGGATTTGGATATGTGGGTAATTAGTATTATCCAAGTGATATAAAATTGAACTTTAACATATTTTTATATTTTTATTTAGTTTAATAATAAGTTGAACAACATCAATAATCATATGCTTCACCTAGACTAAATGATACGTAATATAAGTAATGCCATTAGCCTAGTTGGGAATATAACAACCTATGATCATCTAAACTATACTATACATTACAGCTAGTTCATACACAAATTATGACATGGTTTATTGTGATTCCTGTAGATTATATGGTTAGGCATAGGACATATTTGTCACTCATCAACACTGAAGAGAGAGAAAAATTTGGTATAATATAATAAGAAATGTTGAATAGTTTTGGAGATGCTTTTTCAAGTTTTCATCCTTACAACTAATCCTACAAAACCTTCCCTCTAGTGTAGGAAAGAAATCATACCTTGCCCATTTCTAGAAACACCCTTGGATTTTTACTTCCTACTAAGTTGAATAATATCACCATTGATAAAACCTTTATGTCAATTGATGAGTAGTGAGCAATCCCTACATCTAACCATACAAATCACTAGTGTTCACTAAGTGATCTGGTTGAATTTTGGAGACTTTAGCTCTCTAAGTACATAGGGTCTAGGAAGTGAATCTAATGTACATGATTGTTGTCTTCTTAGTTTCACTTGTGAAGTGCAAGTGTATGATTAAGTGTAACTGAGGCATATGGTTTTTATCATTTTATATTTATTATTTAAATCACCTAAGTACCAACAAATAAATTAATTAAATGTTTAATTAATCTAATAACTAACTAATATCTTAACTAATCCTAACATAAGCATATGTTCCCATTTATCATACAAATCTTGAACCATGTTACAATGTTATTGAGTTACCAAGTGTTAAGTGCTACTAGGATTACCAAACATTAACGTATGCTTGAAATGATAGTACTTATGTACATTAATTAATTATGATTAATTAATTAATTTGATGCATTAAAGTAAATCACTTAAATAATAAATGCATTAAGTAAACATTAAGCTAATTCCAAATGCTACAAGGTTTGTGAAGAAAGCTTTTCTTTATTGTCAATCACACTGAGGTGCTTAGGTACATTAGTGTTTGAATAAAGATCCATACACTTGTCACTCCTACTGCAGACACTTAGAAAATATTCTAACTATTAAATGAACAAAATGCAAGAGCTTTGCTAGGATACTAACTGTGAAATGTCATAAATCTAGTTAGTGAGCGTGTATTTATAGGAAAAAATAAACACTGCATTGACAGGGTCATGTCAATGCATCAAACCACACATCATCATGCAACCATGTTGTTGACATCACATCAACAAGATCGAGTTGATGGAAACCTGTTGATGCAACCTAAGGAAGACGATTCATCATACCCTCACAACTGAATGAAAAATCACCCTTGAGTGTACAAAAGAAGGAACAAGTTTCTTTACAAAACTTCGAGAAGGTATGGAATTATTAAATAACTACAAACATCCAACTAACACAAACAAACACTAAGTGCCCAAGTGTATGGATTTACAATCATTAAAAAATTGATGTTCATGACAACAAAATTAAACACCATGACAAAAATTAATAGCACAACTCCTTTGGTGGCTTGAAGATGAGAAGAAAGTTAAATGGTCCTAGTTATTGAAGGTTACTAAGGTTATAAAGGATCTTCTCCTACCTCTAGTGCATGCAGCTATTATGGTTAAGGCTATGGTTGTGGTTGTCCAGCTGCAATTGCAACTTCTAGTGGAAGATGAAAAGCATCCAACACTGCTTTCATTTTCTCTTCCTTACTCCTGGGATCATACACAATTCTCATAATATCGCTAATGAGGGCTAGTATGGGAACATCCCAAGGACATGGCATTACAAGGAACAACTCCTTAATGTTGAAAAACCAAGTAGTAAATTGTTTGTGTTCAATGTCGAACATCCTAAGTGCATTCTACAACTCCCGGTAGTCATTCATTCTTTTATCTAGGTTCTTTGCTATTGATCTTTGATCAGTAAAATTTGCCTTGAGAACCTTCAATTTAGCATTTTCCATTTCTAGTTTATGCTTGATCTCCTTGTGATGCTTGAACTCTACCTCGTACAGAAGGTACGAGCTAGTCACTTATTTTTCCAATTTTGACCTCAACCTTCTGGCGATCAGCATTGCTAGGTTTTGAGTAATGGAGGCTGGCAAGCTCTATGTACTTCATCATCTCCTTGATTTTTAGCTCCTTGAGGTGGATTTCAACATTTTTTGTACCATTTAGTCTATCAAATATGGGCTGGCCAACATCACCTTCTTGTTCGAGCTACTGGAGGGCCTCATTCACCTTTGCCTTCCCCAATTGGATGTGTTTCTCATTGATTTTTTTTTGCAAGTCAACTTGATTCTTGTAATGGTTCTGGACCCTTTCAAATTTGAGGGCCTCATTTTTCTAGGCAATGATTTCAATGGTATACTTTTGACAAAGGACATACACCTCCTTCATCAAGAGATTTTGATTCTATGTAGCTAACCTCCTCAATTAAGTGTTTATCCTGGCAAGTTGCTCATGCTATTGTTAGATAAATTCAGCCATCTAATCTTTTTGCATCTCAACATTTCATAGGAAATGGTTCTTCTAGGTTAGCTTGATGTTCTCTTGGTAAACCTTCAACAAGTTCTTTTAAATGTTGTATGCAGTGGCATCTACAAGGACTTGTTCAAAATCTACCGACTCCTTCATGTACTTAGCCTCTTTAAGTTTTTATTAAAGCTATTGGAAAGCTTCATCTCTTAAGACTACTTGGTTGAGTACAATGGGATCAGCAAGGTGGGCTCTAAGTTTTGCAACTTCCACTACCAAGCATTGAATCTTAGCTTTGGCTATTTCAATTTGGGCATTAGTAATGAGGACCTTGCCCTTAGCCTCAAGTAGCTTTACCTAGTTTGCCAAAATAGTTTTTAGCATATCAAAAATATCCAAAATTAGTTGTCTAGTTCTTACCGGTTGGTCCAATAACTCTTTGTATTGGGTTACATTGAATCTCCCACTTCTTGCTCTTACAAATACCTACATGTCTCTAAGTGCAGTAACATCTGGTACAAATGTTGCAGGGGCATTTAGTGCATTAGCCACTCTGTTAGTGACCACTTTTGTCATCATTTTCTATGCTTGGTGTTGCATCACCAAAATAGTTGACCCCTTATCCTCCTCCAACTACACCAAAAAGGTAGTCACATTCCCATAGATTTCCAGGAATTTCTACTATTGAGAGAGGGACACCGTTACCTCTCAAGAACTAGGATTTTATCTTGTTGGCACCTACATTCTTTGATAAGAAAACATTAGCACCAAACCCTCCTTCCTACTAATTAATCTTACCATCTCATTGAGATGACTTAACGCTAGCCTATAGATAGAGGGTTCACCACCACTCAATCCTACTTGATGTTGCTACAAGAGTTGCTTATGGAGTTTGCACATGTGCTTAATGGCAATGTGGGACTCTAGTGTTTTTTGTTGATGAGTGGGTGGTGGGTGTGGCTAATCCACTTCTATCACCTTGGTAGCCACTTTATCTTTCATCATTTTCATCCAATAGGTGGAAGAATAATGTTTGATGGTATCATTAGAATAGTGGGCCATTCCTCCCCTTTTACATAATTTTTGGATGAGACATGGAAAAGGGAGTGTCTTCCTCCCACATTTGTTTTCTTTAAAATGATTTTCCATCTTAAGATAGATTAGCTAAGGGAGGGTGACCAAAACATTTTTGCTTGAAGCAGTGCATGCATGGGCAAAGAAGGCTATCACCTTGCTGGGCCTCATCATCATATTGAGTTGGTAGGCAAAAATTTTGAAGTATGGACGCTTTTCCATTATGAGTGCACCAAACTCATTTTTGACCTCTAGGTCCACCTACATTGAAATATTTGCCAAGGTTGCCCTAGTTTTTGGCAACCCAAGGGCCTCAAAAATAACCTTCATAGAGTATGAGATAGAAATGTCCTTGATTTTTACCATGGCATCACCCTTCCTATTTTTCTAAGTGGTATATTTCTCCCATGTATTACTCTTTGCTAGAAGTGAGAATGGGCCACATGGGAGAAGTTTGGAGTTGAACTTTGACATCTTCTAGGGAAAATTCCAAGAAAGATCCAAAGTTTAGCTTAGATAGAACTATTTTTTGAATCTCCCTAGACCTGATTTACCTTAGACAAGCCTCTGTCAAAGTGACCTCAAAGTTGGGTCTTGGTCCAAGTTTTTCATCCTAGTGGGATTGCTTTGTTTTAGCTTCTAGAATTTGTAGACAAATTCCACTTCAGGGTCCTCTTGAAGAGGTCCCATTGCATGCATCTCGGTTGCTTGCTCTTAGAGCTACTCTTGTTGGTCCCTTCTAGTTCTAGGTCACTTGTCCCTTGGTTAGGATGGTCCTCCTTCCTATGGGTGTTTTGGTCTAGGTGCCATCTATAATCACAACATGATCAAGGATTAGTGTTTGGTGTGTAACTTTGGAACACTTTAATATCTTATCTCTTTGGATTGATTACACTTGGCTAAGTTGGAATCATGGTAGGTTTGATTATTTTAATATTTCATTTTAATGTCTACCTGAGTTCATTGGGAAGGTTTAACTTTCATAAATTAATGATTCTAATATTATTTTATTAGTTAAACCATATGGGAGTTAGAAAAGTTTTTGAAACATCATTAGAAACCTAAGGTTTGTGGTCTCCATGACATAGACCTCATGTTCAATAACTGTAGGAATGAAGAACAAGGTTAATAAAACGAGTGGTGTGAAAGTTATGGGCTCTGAAAACTACAAAAAAGCATTCACTATTTTGAAGAAAATAGAACAAATTTTCAAAGTGTAACACTATATTTATAGGATTTTATAGCTACGTCAACAGGATCCCATAGAGCTGAATTGACTAGATCACATTGACATTGCCAGAAGACAAAAATTTGCTCTAAAATTTTGAAGAAATACAAAGAGTGTTTGCACAAATTTGGAGTCCATATAGACTCAAAAAGGGAGCCATCAACATGAAGAAATGCTTGAAAAGTACTATATAGTTTGCAAAAAAGGAGTTTTTACTGGAAGAATAATTTGGAGAAACTTAAAAAGGAGTGCAAAACTAGACACAATCAACATGGAGCATGAATGATGTGAATGTGAAAATGTCTAAAGAATAAGGAACTTAACTACTTGAACCAAGAGGTATGTAAGTGGGTCCTCCCTATAGTAGGCTCATGCCTTTAATGCCCTTGCATGCCCTCAAACCTAGGAGTCTGTGGAGCCCATGGATGATTAATGGTTGTGGATGGTTAAGGACTAAATCCCATAAGAAACTACCTAAGAATTTTGACATATCAAACTACGACATTAATGAGTTATGGGAAGTATAAATGGATGAGGTAGAGAGTGGAATGGAGTCCCATATCATGGTCACATGAAGTCCCTTGTGGATTTCGTGGTTAATATGACCTAATAACTTACATCCATAGTTTGAATCAAAACTAGCCACTTTTAGTGACTTAGTAGTGACACTCCAAGACCTGTCCATTCCATCAAAGCACAATAATATCCCCATATATCAATCACTATTCCTAAAAGAGAATAAAAAAGAAGTAGGAAGTGAGATGGGCCTTAGTTAGAGGGGACCTTCAGCCATGGGTAACATGTCTTTCTAGTTCCATAACCAATGCTTGTGGCCCATTATTTCATCTAAGGGGTTTGCTTTGAATTCCCATTATTTCTCTATTTTGTTTGTGTTTTCTATTTTTATTTTATTTTTTGATGGGAACCACACCATGCAGACTTTTAGCTTCTTGTTATTGGTTGATAGTGAAATAATGAAAAATCCATGAGAACATTCATGCACCCAAGAGGGTAGGCAAGTTCAAAGAGCATCAAATCCCCTTGAAGTCACACCCTTGTCTATCCATTTAATCCTTCCCAATTATGAAAACTACGAAGGTCACAAGTTTGTTATAAGTTTCATTAAGGAAGGGACCTCATATTTCTAAAACAAGGAACACTATAGAGTTGTGGATGAGTGGATGATGTGGACTCACTACTTGTTATCATTAAAATGAAACCAAGTCTTAGTTATCAATACCAAAATTCAAAGATAGAATTCAAACATTAGCAATAAAATAAAATTATTGTACAAACCACCATTAATTAGTAGCAATAGTTACACTTAGTCCTAATGGCAATAAAGAAAAAACAAAACAAAACATTAAGCAAACATTAGAAAAACCAAAACCAAATAAAGTAAAATATAGAAGAATTTGTAAAATATTTAAAAAAGAGAAGAATGTACTAAAGATGATGTAAAAAACAGGTGTAAAAATAAAATAAAAAGTGTAAAAATTGAGGAGTCACTTTAATGGATCAGCATGGATGACCATCTCTTTCCAACTAAGTTGGAAGAAGAAGATCTAAAAAATTAAGCATGCTTGTCCATCTGTTGAGGTGTTCTAGTCACTCGCTTACTTAGGCTCATGGAAAGGTTTTATTTGTTGTATGTTGATGAGTAGTTTCTTATTTGGGCTTTTAGGTTTGTATATTAACATGGCCACAAAAGGAAAGGTTTCATAGGTAACATAAGGCCCCTTCCACAACATTTGAAACTTAGTTCTTTGTGGCATGTGTGTGGGATTCCAGTAGAGGATCCTATCTCTTCATTGAAATTTGACTTTCCTTATTCTAAGGTTACGTCATTACTTTTTGAATGCCTTATGCACTTCATTGGATGACAGGGCTACCAATTGGTTCTCATCTAGCAAGTTGAGGTTCATCAATCTTTCATTTTGTGCTAGGCTTAGGTGAAGGTCAAGGTCACAAGCTATTAATAGTGTATGGAGCTCTATTTTGATTGGAAATGCTTGTAAATTTCTATACACAAGCTCATAAGGGGAGTAGCCAATAGGAAGTTTCCAAGTGAAATGGTAAGCCCAAAGAGCATCATTGAGTTTTGTGCTCCAATTCATCATATATTTACTAATAGTTCTTGTTAGTATCTTTGTGATTTCCCTATTTGTAACCTCTGCTTGACTATTCGCTTGGGGGTGGTAATGTGTTATTAATTTATGTTTAACCCTCAACTCTTGCATGATTTTTTGAAAGGTAGTGCCTATAAAATGAGTACCATTATCAAAAATAAGTGCACATGGTATCCCAAACCTATTTACAACATATTGTTCTACAAACTGAGTAGCTATGAAAGATGTGCAATTGGTGATGGCTACAACTTCCATCCATTTCATACAATAGTCAACAATGACTATGATGTACACCTTTCCATTTGACATGGGTGTGATGGGACCCATGAAGTTAATGCTCCAGATGTCAAAGGGTTCTAGTGCTTAGATCCACTATTGAGGTTCCTCCATATGAGTGGTCATTCCACCATCACATTGGCAGTGTTCATAGGAGTAGATGAACTGGTGAGCATCCCTAAAAAGTGTTGGCCAATAATACCTAGTCATGAGGATCTTAATGGGTCATGCATCTCCTAGCATAGTGGTCCCACAAGGGCTCTCATAAGCATCTTGGAGAACATGTAGTTGATCAACATCATGAACACACTACTAAACTAGGCCATTGACACATACCTTGTAAAGATGTTCATTGATCTTCATGAAGTATTTCACCTAATGAAGAAATTGTTGTTTCTTCCTATTGTCCCAATCCTGTGACACCTCCTAAGTAAGAAGATAGGTAAGAATGTGATCGTAATAATTAGGTGCAGTGAGCATTTGTTCAGTTATAGCCTTGACAAAGAGAAGTTCATCAGAAAACCAATCTAAAAGTGGGCTCTCCTCCTCTTTGTTGTTCCATCACAATAGATACAAGTGGTCAACAATCACATTCTTGATTCCCTTTCAATCTACCATTGTAAGATCAAATTCTTGCAAGATCACCAACCAAAGCATAACATGGGGGGCTCATCATTGATTTTTTCATCAAGAACTAGATTGCATTATGGTCTATGTGTACAAACAACTTGTACTCAAGAACATAGTACCTAAATTTTTCCAAGGTGAACACCACCACCATCAATTCTTTTTCTATTGTGGTGTAGTTTAGTTGTGCACCCACAATGCTTCTACTTGCATAGTGGATGTAGTAAGAACATTTTTGATCATCCAACTACATAAGCATAACTTCCAAGGCATAATTTGATGCATCCATCATAATGTGGAAGGCCCTAAACTAATCAGGCACTCATAGAATTAGAGTTTTCACAAGCTTCTCTTTGAGATACTAGAATGCATGCTTACATTACTTAGTCTAGAAAAATAAAGCATCTTTCTTTGTCAGCTCCACCAACAATTTACTGATCTTTGAGAAATTCTCAATGAATCATTGATAGTAAGTAGTGTATCCAATGAATAACCTCACAACTTTAACTATTTCTAGCTATCTAGTAATTCCTTAGATGACCCTTATTTTTTTATGATCCACCTCAATCCCTTTCTTTGAGATTATGTGCCCCAACATAATGCCTTCCGGGACCATTAGCTGGATTTTTTTTTTTTTTTTGCCATTTAAGCCTAAGGTTTATCTTCACACACCTTTTTAGCACTTTCTTAAGATGGTCCAGGGCTTGTTAAAATGTAGTCCCATAGGTGGAGAAGTCATCCATGAAGACTTCCACCCTACTACCAATTTGCTATTAGAAGATGCTCAAGATAAGGTACTGAAATGTAGCAAGGGCATTGCAGAGGTGAAATGACATCTTTCTATATGAAAAGGTCCCTAAGGAACTTTTGAATGTTATCTTGGCCTAATCCTTTGGTGTAATATAAATTTGGTTATAGCTACTATAATCATCCAAAAAGCTATAGTAGCCATGCCCAAAAATGGTGTCCAACACCTAGTCCACAAATGGCAATGGAAAGTGATCTTTGTAAGTTGCCATGTTCAGTAGCTTGAAATCAATACAGATCCTCTATTTTCCATCCCTCTTTGGCATTATCACAAGTGGGCTAACCCACTTGCTATTTTCAATGGAATAGATGAACCCTACCTTGAGGAGTTGTTCAATCTCCTCTTTCATGATCTACTTTAGTTTGGGGTTTAACTATCGTTGTGGCTTTCTCTTTGACTTGATGGAAGGATTTGTGTAGATACAATGCTAACATATTCTAGGATCAATTCCAGTGAGTTCAGGATATGAATAAGAAAAGGTTGTTAGCCATTTTTTAACCACCTCTAATAGCTTCTTTTTTTACATAGGAGCAAGGTTAGCATTAATGATAACCAGCTTTCTATTTCTTAGAAAGACATATTCCATTCTAGTCAGTGAAGGTTTTAGCTCATGGGGCTCCTGTTTAAAGCTTTCAATGATCTCCAACTCTTCTTAGTTGATTCCATTAAAGAGTTAATGATGAACTTGCTCCAGCTCATTCATGCCTTCAATGTGGGCACTTGTAAGGCTCTTAGATGCTTTCAGGATTATCTCTCAGCTGTTGGGTGCCCTCCTATTTTGTGGCTACTATATATAGGCACCTTTGAATTTTTTGTCACATTGGCACACTGTCTGCATGCTATGATAGATGTGATTTTTATAATCCATAATTTCTTCTCACAATTGTACCTTGTGTCATTGTACGTGATGCATGGAACATGCTTCCTCTCAATCTTTTCAAATTTAGTTTTCTTAAAAAGTTTCAAGGAGAGGTCTTGAATTCCTAGCTATGCATATATTATGCTCAACCAAACCCTTCCCATGATGATTGGGAAGTGCCCCTTACAATTTTCTACACAAATTACCAAGAAGTTAGTAGAATAGGATCATACATAGATAGTGGTCATAATGTCCTACACTAGTCCCAAGGGAACGATGATGGATTAATCTACCAACTCAAGATAAATGTTGCTCTTCTTGAGTGGAGGTAGGTTCTAGGCTTTGTACATTTCATGAGAGATCAAATTCACACCAAAACCTAAGTCTATAAGAGCCTTACAAGGCTCATTTCTAATGATTTGCAAATAAATGAGGGAACTTTTCCTATGAAAGTGACCAGCCTTGATCCAATCTAGGATGGCATGGATCAGCATTATAGTATGGACCTTGGGATATTTTTGGTTTGAAGGGCTCTCAAATGATGTAGCAAATGATGAGGGAGAAGTAGGGTCATCAACCACAAGTGTCTGTAAGGGCTTGGAAGAACTATTTGTTGAAAAGAAAGGTATTTTTCAAGGTTTTCTCTCCAAACCACTCAGTTGAGGAGCTAGCTATAAGTTAATAGCCCTTGTGGTGTTTCTTTACTTTGGTTGGGTAGGAATTTCACCCTTCATGGATGGGGTTGGTGGTAGTTGAGTTGAGGGCAGAGGTATAAGTGCAGAAGGATGAGAAGGGTAACATGGAAATGGTAATTCCCTTCTTTGAGATTAAGCTCTGTAGTATTTAGAAAGGTAGTAGTGCTAAAAGGAGGTGTGACTAGAAGAGCCATGTGGAGAAATCAGTGGATAAACATAGTACCCATAGGGATTTGGCTCTTGATAAGGGTATTGCTGCCTTGATGATGGCATCCCTCATGACTATGGGTGCTACCATTGCTAGTACTACTCATGAGGTTGTGGTGGAGCTCCACTTAGATAATAGGCTTGTTGTTGATGGAACTACCTATAGTTGCCTTGAGGGTAGGGCAACCTCCTAGGTGCTTGCCTTCTTGCCAATCTAGGATTCAATGCATACACCCCAGACTCCTGCAAGTGTGACACAATTGGACAACATCCCTTAAAATGTTCATAGTGGTAGTTGTCACATATTCCATCATAATCTATCTTAGATTTTGCAACCTCTTCAATGACAATAGCTTTACCCTTACCCCTTTGATGAGCACATTTAGCTTCCTTCATTCTTCTTTGGTCACGACTACTACCTTGCTCTTTGGACTCTTCAGTAATTCTAAGAGCTACTTGGAATTTTTTATCCAAAGAATCCCACATTTTTTCTACCTTGGCTGATATTTATGTTGATGTGTAAATTTTGGACACGTGAACACCTGTGAAAACTTGTTTTAGAAGACTATCGCCTAGGGTGCCTCCCGTATGGGTACGGAAACCCGGGAATAGTCTCAGCTGGAGAGGGCAATGTGACAGAACAATAATAACAATATTTTAAATGGAATATCAAAATAAAAAATCAGATTTAATGTAATATGTAAATACTCCAATTTAATTTAACATTGGAAACTTAAAAATAATAAGATACGGGCAGAGAGGGGAGTGCAGTCGAATTTCATGGACTCCTTTCCGCCGGTGATGCAGAGGCTGGGGAATGGATCTGCAGAGGATTGTACACGATATCAAGCTGAACAAGCGGCACGTATACACCTTCTTGGATGAAATTTTTCAGCTGCGCGGCGCAGGAGAGACAGCAGCCCAGCGTGGTAGTAAAGGAGGCAGCACGGCAGGAGCAGCCATCCACGCGGCAGACCAAGGTGGCGGCGCGGGCGGCGGACCAGGTTGGTGGTGCGGGCGGAGGAAAGAAACCGAGCAGATATGCCTATGAGAGAAGCATCAGAACGGATGTCTACGGAACGGATGGCACTCCGCTACAGCAGACGTATAGATGGCGCTGCGGCGGTGGCTAAACGGATGGCGGCGGGTAGAACAGAAGGCGCTGCAGGCCGTTGCAGGGACGAAACAGAAACGGCAGGCACAACAACAATGTGGCGTGGTAGGATTAGAGACAGTGACGCGCAGGCACGGTGCAGCAGTGGCAGGTGCGACATCAGGCTCGGGAGCGAGAGAGTCAGCGCGGCGAACAGAGGGCTTCAGCGGGAGCAGCAGCGGCAAGACAGCAGCGCGATGCGAGGTGGCAGCACGGCAGGAGCAGCGATCATCTCTTGGCCTCTCCATTTATCCTATCAGGAAGTGCATCAATAGTAGTGCATAGATAGCATGCTTGTGGGGCGTGGTCAATGGGCGATTAGAGTAGGGCCTCTCTCTTTCAATGACCAACGATAATGAACAACTATTGTGGTATGCAACGGTGGCACACAAATAATCAACGACAGATGACGATAATCAGCGACAGGCATTGTAAATGATGGTGTAGGTTAGACACACAAATGGCGGCAGTAGCGGTGTGCATGCATCAGTAGCACAGAACAGATCTGGCCTACGGGAGAAGCGTCGAACAGATGGCGCAGCGCGGGCGGACAGAAAAGATGGCACTGTGGGAGGCGGCGGACAGGAACCAGCGGCTGCGCGGATGGCGGCGGACAGGAACCAGCGACTGCATGGACAACAGCGAACAGATGGCTGATAAATAGATTGCGCAGACGCGGGTGGCAGCTGAAGAAACCAGCGGCTGCGAACGGAAGGCTGCACAGACCGCAGCGAACAGAACCCTGGAACCCCGAGTCTCTTCCCCAGAGAAGCCTCCTCTTGAAATCTGCCTCCTTCCTCCCTGTTTATAGCTGCTGCTGAAGAAAAGAAACAAGAAACCTAACCGTAATTACCGTCACCCATGTAAAAATAAAACCCAAGCCCAAGAGAATAAGCTTTAAGTTTAAATTTTATTTTATTTAGTGTATTTTTAATTTTAACGGGTTCAACAAGGCCCCATGCCTAGCATGGGTGAAAGTTGGTCACAACACTTAGCCCCCAAACTACAGATTGCATGCAAGTGCAAGGACTAGAAAATTTTAAATGAAAATGCGAATGGTGGGAAAACAGAAACAGCATAAAACAATAAATGCAAATTGAAAAATAAACTATGATGTTCTAAACATGATCAAAATAACCAAATGATCAAAAGAGACACCGACATAGGCCATCCAAACAACCATTAAAATCTAATTTATTGGTATTTTGACTAAGATCTATAGATATATATGTGTAATTATATATATATGTATATATAGATATATACTTAAGCTCTCATTCTCAACATTCTCACAAGGTAACAGAAAAAGTANCTTTTTTTTTTTGAAAAACTTAAATTTAAAAGGGGAAACGGAGGTTAGGGTGAGGATTGCTGCCGGACCCCATCACACTCAAGAACTTATTACACTGCCAATGAACACGGTCCTCATTTTTGTTTTGTTTTCTATTTTTAAGGAAACTTTGCTCGTGGTGTACTTCATTCTTGAGGTAGGAATTCCAACACGAGTCTGGCCGATTAGCTGCACTGCCAAAGAGCATAGTCCTTTTGGAAACTTTGCCCATGGTGCAGTTCAACCCTCATGTATGTGCTTTTGATTGGTGGCATCATAGCAGGTCTCCTGGGTGGTTAAGGGTTCTCAAGTAGAAATGAACACACTTCACCCTGTTGTTCACAGGAAGCCATGAATCATCATACCTGAGGGCTTCGGCTTATGAGAGGAAAGGATAAAATTTTCCAAGGTCACATAGTAATTATGACTAACCACTCTCCAACATCGCATATCCTACACTCACATGATCATGATGATAGCATGATAAGTTTGTATAAATCAAATGCTCCATAATCAAACATAACAAATAAACTGAAACCTTGGAATCAATTGGAAAGAGTTACAGTATAAAATATAAGGTGGATTTAATAGCATTATATCATAGTAACAGTAAATTATATCATACCTGCATTATTTTTCAATGGTGTTAACATGGCCCAATGTCAAGTAACTCAAATGACCAATGATTATTAAAATCATATGAAGAACACAATAATCAAAACGAAATGCTAAGAAAGAAATGATGGAAATGCAAACAAAATATGAAAATGCACTAATATACATATGAAATGCAATGAAAAAGGAGAAGAAAACGTGCAACTAAGAATCTACCAGATGCCCACGTGGGGTACCTAAGTAGAGATGTTTCAAATGAAATGCATTAAAATTCCTATTCGACCTATATCCTTGCAAATCAGCAACCTTAAACACATTTGGGGCAGTGATGTCTACAATTTGGAATGAACCTGACCACATAGGTGAAAACTTAGTTTGAGGGTCAGTCTGACCAGACGCTCTATCTCTTTAGAGGACTAGATCACCTACTTGAAAATTTTTGACTGGATGTTTTTTATTGAACCGTCTCTTGACAATTTGTTGACGCTTAAGATTATGAAAATCAAGACCTACTTTTACCTTGCTTGATCGTTTTCTATAAAGTTTTTCCTTAATATAAGTTTTAATGATAGGTCTAGGTCTTGGTGGGTCATTAGATATAGTTTTTCCAGGAGAATGTTTCATGGATGTATTGTTAAAATTTAGCACACCTTCAAACGTTTTAAGAGGTAAGGTTTTATTTATATCTTTGTCTTCCCCTAAAGGTAGTGGATCACTTAGACAAAATCCATCGTGTTGTTGATAAGGTAAGGTGTCTCCATAGTTTTCTTCACCTTCTCTAGAACTTTGATAGGATTTGATGGAGTCTGCATAAGCGATAGGACTTTTTGTAGCTCCACTTACATAGTCATTTTCAACACGTTCACTACACTCAACCTCAATAACCCCAACATAAAGATTAG
>MNCI01007206.1:69794-150911 GCA_015680685.1 Gnetum montanum
TCCTGGTTGTATAGGGCTTTTACTATTGTTTCTCTTTAACTCGGCTACTTCATTGGATAGTTTTTGTAGTGAAGTAAGTATTTGGGTCATCTGATTTTGGGTTTGGGTTGGTGGTTCAACAGAATTTGATGTCCCATTTGGGTTTATGATGGATTGAATCAAGGCTTTTGAGTCGTCATCATTCAGACCAGTGTTGGATGGCAAGAATGAAGTGGACATGGGACCTTGTGAGTAATTACTTAGAGGTGGAGTTGATCGAAAAGGAGAAACAACTTGAGGCATAACATTTGATGTTTGAAAACTTGGTAGAAGTGGGTTTGATTGCATCGGGTTGCTGACACTCATCATCCCAAACTAGGTTTGGATGCTGTTCATAAGAGTTATTTGCTCTAATTCCACAGCTTTTGACATTGCACCTTGTATTTCCATTATGTTGGGATCAGATTTGATAGCATAAGCAAAGAACAGGTCGATGGTAGAAAGATAGAAGTTGAGAATACCATCTGGTTGTGGTCGCATCTCATTTGGCACATAGGAAAGTTGATGGAGGAATCTAAGATTATAATCCCTAACATTTTCCCCGGGTAGCTTTCTTAGGCTGGTAAAATTGCTTGACATGATAGCAAGGCTTGTAAATTTGTCAAATTGATTCAAAAACTTGTTTTTGAATTCTTGCCATGTGTTGATAGAGGCGTCAGGAAGCATTAAGAACCATTGGGTTGCTTTGGTTCTAAACGTTGTTACAAACACTCTGCATGCCACATCATTGTGTATAATGTTGTGGATCCCTAATAAAGTTTCAAAACATTGTATGTGTTGACGTGCATCATTCGTAGGGTTTGAAGGATCGAAGAATAATTTTATGTTTTGAAGGGACTTTGGTATGTTGTGGTAGTTGTGAAAGTTAAAAGGGTTCCTTACTAAGGGAGCCGGGGGTTGATGGGCTGCCATCTTAGTTCGAGGTTTTTTAGGAATTGTACTTGGAAAAAGTGAAGCTCGTTGTTTACTCAAAGTAGATTGGCGAGTAACTGGTTGACTAGGGGTAGGAGTATGAGTTCTTTGTTGGGATACTCCNAAATCACCTAAATTAAATTTCAGAAAAATAAATTAAAAGGATTGCTAGAATATAAATTTGGAAATTTTGAAAATTTGAAATTAAAATAAAGCAGTAAAATTGAAATAAAGGGGCAAAAATTAAAGACAGTAATAAAAGAAATGATAATTTATATTTTTTTAAAGAAAAAGAGACATAAAAGGAAAATAAAGATAAGGTTGAGAAACTGCCCTCCTTCTAGTGCCAAAAAGATGTTGATGCGTAAATTTTGGACACGCGAACACCTGTGAAAACTTGTTTTAGGAGACTATCGCCTATGGCGCCTCCCGTATGGGTACGGAAACCCGGGAATAGTCTCAGCTGGAGAGGGCAATGTGACAGAACAATAATAACAATATTTTAAATGGAATATCAAAATAAAAACTCAGATTTAATGTAATATGTAAATACTCCAGTTTAATTTAACATGTGAAACTTAAAAATAATAAGATATGGGCAGAGAGGGGAGTGCAGTTGAATTTCATGGACTCCTTTCCGCCGGTGATGCAGAGGCTGGGGAATGGATCGGCAGAGGATTGTACACGATATCAAGCTGAACAAGCAGCACGTATACACCTTCTTGGATGAACTTTTTCAGCTGCGCGGCGCAGGAGAGACAGCAGCGCAGCGTGGTAGCAGAGGAGGCAGCATGGCAGGAGCAGCGATCCATGCGGCAGACCAAGGTGGCGGCGTGGGCAGTAGACCAGGTTGGTGGCGCAGGTGGAGGAAAGAAATCGAGCAGATCTGCTTGCGAGAGAAGCGTCAGAACGAATGTCTGCGGAATGGATGGCGCTCCGCTACAGCAGACGTATAGATGGCGCTGCAGCGGTGGCTGAACGGATGGCGGCGGGTAGAACAGAAGGCGCTGCAGGCCGCGACAGGGACGAAACAGAAACGGCAGGCACAACAACGACGTGGCGCGGCAGGATTAGAGACAGTGACGCGTAGGCACGGTGCAGCAGTGGCAGGTGCGACGTCAGGCTCGGGAGAGGGAGAGTCAGCGCGGCAAACAAAGGGCGTCAGCGGGAGCAGCGGCGGCAAGACAGCAGCATGATGCGAGGTGGCAGCACGGCAAGAGCAGCGATCATCTCTTGGCCTCTCCCTTTATCCTGTTAGGAAGTGCATCAACAGTAGCGCATAGACAGCATGCTTGTGGGGCGTGGTCAATGGGCGATTAGAGTAGGGCCTCTCTCTTTCAATGACCAACGATAATGAACAACTATTGTGGTATGCAACGGTGGCACACGAATAATCAGCGACAGATGACGATAATCAGCGACAGGCGTTGTAAATGATGGTGCAGGTTAGACACACAAACGGCGGCAGTAGCGGTGTGCATGCATCAGTAGCACAGAACAAATTTGGCCTGCGGGAGAAGCGTCGAAGAGATGGCGCGGCGCGGGCGGACAGAAAAGATGGCACTGCGGGAGGCGGCGGACAAGAACCAGCGGCAGTGCGGATGGCGGCGGACAGGAACTAGCGGCTGCGCGGACAGCAGCGAACAGATGGCTGACGAATAGATTGCGCAGACGCGGGCGGCAGCTGAAGAAACCAGCGGCTGCGAACGGAAGGCTGCGCAGACCGCAGCGAACAGAACCCTGGAACCCCGAGTCTCTTCCCCAAAGAAGCCTCCTCTTGAAATCTGCCTCCTTCCTCCCTGTTTATAGCTGTTGCTGAAGAAAAGAAACAAGAAACCTAACCCTAATTGCTGTCACCCGTGTAAAAATAAAACCCAAGCCCAAGAGAATAAGCTTTAAGTTTAAATTTTATTTTATTTAGTGTATTTTTAATTTTAACGGGTTCAACAAGGCCCCATGCCTAGCATGGGTGAAAGTTGGTCACAACAATTTCAAAAATGGATTTTTCGATCAACAAGTTTTTATGTTGCACCACTTCATCAAGTTGTGCCTCCTCCTCATTGTCACAGAACCGAACTTCTCTTTCTTGGATGGAAAAGTCCTGATTATACTCCTCTCTACTTTCCCTTTTCTACAACTTGCATTCTTCTTTGGTCACCTACTCAATCAACCTTTGGATCTGATGAACTTTAATCTCTAAAAGTCTCCCTTTGGCATTGACCCTAAGATTTCTTCTCATTTCTGTTTACAGCCCATCTATGATATGGTAGAGTTTCTCCCTTTGAGAAAAGCCAAAGCTTGGGCACCTATGCAATAGAGAGTAATATCTACCCATGGTTGCATCCAATGATTCATGTGTTCGTTATCTCCACCCTTAGATCTGCTTCCGTAGATTGGACACTTAGGAGTATGTTTGACTTGTCGTTGAAGAGTTCAAGCATCGTACTTCATCATTTGATTGATTCTGGTTCTAAGGATAGGTACAGGTTTCTAGCCTTCTTAATGAGTGTCCTTGGAAACAACTTTAGCTTTTGCCATTTTTTCAATGTTTTGCAAGGCATAGGCAGTATGAAAGGCAACCTTTAAACATGAGGATATTATTCATATCCAACCTTTTAATTCTACTATCTTTCACATTCCTCATTGGAATTCTCACAACCTCTACAATATTCAACATGTTCATTATTACAAGTAAAGGCTCATTATAGTCATAGCCCCTATGATGGCCATGATGTCTATGATGCCCTTTGATGTCCCTTCTTTTGTGATGGCAAGCCTCCCTTGATTTCCCACACCCCTAGTCTCTACTAGTCTAGCAAGCCCTACGATCATCTCTATCATGTCGATCACCTCCATCATGATCATGTACTCAATAGCTTTAGTTGGAGCTAGAGAAGGAAGAAGATGAGGATGTTGAAGGTGAAGAGGGAGGAGAGCCATCACTAGCACGATGCTTGCTATTCCCTCTTCTTCAATCATGGACCTGATCATCATGCTTGTTGTCATCATGATGCTTGCCCACATTCTTGCCTTAACTCATACCTTTAGAGTTCCCATGGTCATGGGACCTGTTCTTTCCTAAACTAGGGTTGTTCATAGTGGATTATAAGTTCTAGTTAAGGGTCTTCCCATCAAAGACAAGGGGAGAAGAATCTATAAATTGAGAATCCCTAGAAAAAAAATCCTCTCCTTCTTTCTAGCCTAGCAGGAACAAGGGGTTTGTGAACCATTTTCCTTTTGATGTCTCTTAACACATCTCTTATTGCCAATCTTTCTCACATTGTGCCTCAATGGTATGGTAATCCTGATAGTCGTGGTCTTGTAAAACATATTTAGCATTAAGCCCCTGGATGCCCAATCTCATGAGAATTTGTAGCAACATCGTAGGAACTAATCAATCGGGCAGCAACACAATGTTTTCCTCTATATCCCTCCACTATAGCTATTCATCTTGATGCAAGATGAAGGTGAAGTCCAACACATATTCATTGAGATGAGTATAGACCACTCTACATTGTTGGGGCATTAGCAATTTTGACCCTTCGCACCTTTGATTGAAAGTATGCTTGCACAATAGTGGAAAATTAGCCTTGTGAGAAAAAGACATTTTAGTTTTGAAGAAAAATAGTGTGCTTTTACTATTATTATTATTTTTAATAATTGTGACTTTAAGGTTTGTTACAACATCATTAAGTAATTTCACTAACTCCAAGATTGTGCACATAGCTAACTAAAGTCCTCGGCAATGATGCCAATGATGAGCAACAAGCAGGCCCTACACCTAACCATATGAATCACTAGATTTCACTAAATGATGTAGTCAAATTCCATAAAATTTCACTCTCTAAGTACACTTGGTCTAGGAAGTGAATCCAATGTACGTGATTGTTGTGTTATTAGTTACACTTTTGAAGTGCAAATGTATAGTTAAGTGTAACTGAGGCATATGATTTTTATCAGTTGATGTTTATTATTTAAATCACCTAAGTGTCATAAAATAAAATAAAATAATTAAATGTTTAACTAATCTAGTAACTAACTAATATCATAACTAATTTTAACATAAGCATTTATTCCCATTTACACTACACATCTTGCACGACATTACAACGTTACTAGGTTACCAAGCATTAGGCGCTATTGGGATAACCAAACATTAATGTATGCTCAAAATGGTTGCACTTATGTGTATTAATTAATCACTATTTAATTAATTAATTTGATGCATTAAAGTAAATTGCACAAATAATAAATGTATGAAGTAAATATTAAGCTAATTGCAATTGCTACAAGGTCTATGAAGAAAGCTCATCTTTATGGATAGTCACATCGAGGTGGTTAGGTACATCAATGTTCAAATAAAGATCAGTGCAATTTTCACTCTTGCTATACGCACTTAGAAAATATTCTAACTACCAAATGAAAAAAATGCAAGAGCTTCGCTAGGATACAAACTATGGAATGCCATAAATGTGGCTAGTGAGCACATATTTATAGGTAGAGATAGACATTGCATCAACAGGATCACATCAATGCATCAAAATATGCATTGATGTGACTACATCAATGACATCAAATCAACAAAATCATGTCGATGGCATGCCATCAATGCAACCCAAGTAAGACGCTTCATCATCAATTAAATATGATATCATATATACGATATCGTAGCTTTACATATGCTATCATAGATGTGACATAGTAGGTCATGGTCATGCGTATAAATACTAACCCACAGTCATGTTGAAACAACAAATTTTGCTGACACTTAGTCAAATTCTCGTAGTTTGTTTCCATAACTTAAAGTTAGCGTTAGAAGTAAATGCCTCAAGTGTGGTGACTAATACTTGTACATAGTCTTTATTCAAGTGGATTGTTCTTGGGAATAATTTATGACTAGCAATAAAGATCAAGATAGTTTCTTACAATTGCATCATCTCACCTAGTTTAATTTTACTTTTTAGCATATTTACTTTCATCATGTCATTCACATTTTCTAAGAACTTTACTTTTCCAATATTCTGTAGTAAGGTGATATAAGTATGATTAGTTTTGAGTGTAAAATGCAATTGTTTGATAATCTAGCAGTGACTTCACTTAATTTGCTTGGTAGTGAATTCACTTAGTAATCCTAGTAATGGTTATATGAGCCCAAGGTCTATATGGCAAGCCAAGAACATATACATGTTACCATAGGCTAGATCATATTTACATTTCTATTATACTTATATTTAAACTTTATCTTCATTTTCACTATGTTGACAACTAGCAATATTAAGAGTGAAACAACATCATCCTATCATACACCTCACTAAGAGTTAAACATACAATTTGCACATCAATAACTCTATGTGGAAAGACAATGATCACAAATAGAACATTAACTACTAGTAAAATTGCATTGGTCATCTATGAATTACGATCAGGTCCTACTTGAACACTCATGACCATTATGGTTGAGTGTTGGAATATTCAACCACTCATCATTGGTGCCATTGTCAGGGATGTGTTACTGTTTGCTAAGTAATTAATATTACAAAGTTTGTTGTATCTAGTATTATTAATCATATGTTTTACACTTAAATTAATTTTCTCAAAAGTATATACTTAAGCTCAAACATTTAAAATGGCTTCTACAACTAAGGAAAAATCTCGACATGGTATTGAACTTAATGAAAGTCATGAAAAGGATTTTAATGAAGAAGATTGGAGTAAACTGATGCAAACCAAGATTTCCTATACTCACAATGATCCTTACTATCTTGATTTTACATTTTTCTTCACTAGGATGAACAACTTAGATGGTGAGATTTACAGGGCAACACTGTCTAGCCTCCAAAATGTTTAGTACAATTAATGCTTCAAGTAAGCCTTATGAGGTCAAAACTTGGTCATGTGCAAGAAGGTTACCATGTCACCAAACACATGACTAGACCATACTAGTCTATAAAGGCTCAAGTGAGAAGGAATGTCATCATTGAGACAAGACATGATCATGATAAGGGCAAGCAAACACCTCAAATAGTTATCCTAGAAGAAAAAGAAGATGTCATATTCCAATCTAAGAAGTTGTATCTATTGTCACATTTACACCATTTAATGGAGCAATTTTTCTTTAAGATCATGATAAAATTAAATTGCCAAATCTAATTTCTATTGGTGATTGGAAGATAACATGCTAGCACACAAACAGTTAGATTATTTACTTAAGGACAATATTATGAAGCATGATTAAATCATGAATAGTGTTGAGGAGAAAAATAAATGGGAAGTATCTTCAAGGTTGCACATTTCAAGCCTAAGTATTTATAATTTCAAGGAAGAAAACCAAAGGTTTAAATTATGGAATTTATGAAAGATTAATGGCAAGTTGAAGGTTGTAAAATTGGTATTTTTTTTCTTGTGTAAATGTTATAAAATTTCACACTAGAATTCATGTTTGTGAACATCATCAAACATGTGGAATGCACAAGGTATTTTATTCCCTATATAGGATGGCTTTGCACAATCCCATCAAATGTTTTATGAAATTTCAACCTTCAAGCAAAAAAGATAACGTTGAAAATTCTTCTACTTAGAAATTATTTTATAAATGATAGATTATTACTATAGTTATCAAGGTTGCTTAGGCAATAATATCAATTCTTAGGAAAAGATCAAACCAATATGATTAAGGAAAAATATAACAAATCTAGAAATAAAAATATTCGTAAGCTTGGTATTTGACTAAAACTATGCATAGGCCGTGCAACTAAGAAGAAAAAGCTCTAAAAACTTAAGGTTCTATGTTGACAACTAATTCATGGAACAAAGTAAAGGAAAAAGTGAATGAAATTATATCAATGAGGTAGCTATAAAACCGTAGCAAAATTAGAAGAGAAAAAAATTCTAAGATGAGCAATGCCTTAGGGCAGCAAACATTAATAAATCTCTATTTTAATGACCATGGATTTATGCAGGATATATTATCTTTTACAGTAATCAAATCATGACTAGGATTTGGAGGGTCACTGCTACACAAACAAGAAATCTTTTTACAACCAACATCCCAAATGGCCAAACAAAAAATCATTTATGATGAACTTGAAGACCGACGTGGAATGTAGGGCTTGTTGTGGCAATGAAATGGGGCATAAGGTGCAGTGGCAAGACAACCAAAAAGGCAATGAAGATGTATAGTCAACATTGTTATAGAGGTAGCTTATCCACTAGCGGCATAGGCGGGCAACAATAATGTGACTCCTCCTATGCTACTACCGATGGAAACGTAAGGGTGAAATTAGCCATGGATGCTATAGGCATGGTTCCAAGACTCCACCAGCAAAGGGCTCAAGAGCATCTAAGGTTGCTGGGCAAAAATGACAACAAATGTAAAATGAGATAACGTAAATGGCAAAACCACCTCTTAACATGGGATGAAGGTAATGTGGTCCATGTCACAATGGTCATGGGACCTATGTACTCTTCCAAATGATAATACACCACATGTAGATGTGTAAATGCATGTGGCATCTAAGATATATGGCCTTCATAACAAATATTTCTTTAAAAAATTATATTTTTCAAACTTTTGAATATAACTATTTCTCCTTGATATTTGTAATGAGACACTTGTCAACTATGGCATGTATTTTTCTAATTTTTGTAATTTCCTATGATAATCACCATGATATTTGTTACTAAGAAAACACTTGGCAACCATAGCTTAAATTTCTAATAACTTCCTATGGAAGTTATAACTTCTAGGATGGCTATAAATTAATTCCCTTAGATATTTGTAATACCCTTAACTTCTCATGATTATTGTAACTACCCAAAGCCATTATAAAAAGCCTTCAAGGGTAGAATTAAAAAAAAATAAGTGAAGGAGGGAGAACTATGAAAAAGAAAATTTAAAGGATATTGAAGATTTCTTGTAAAGCATTGCTTGCTAAAGGCATCAATTTAGCTTCTTTGTTTTAATCCTGTGAGTTCATTCCTTCCCATTTTGTTTTAGTTAGCTTATACTTTAGATGGTATTGTGCTTCGCATTTAATTTTGGGATTTTTCTAGGTTGCTTTTATAGCTATGTTTTTGTACAATATTAGAATTCTATTAAGCTTTGCCATAAAAGAGCTTATGTTGTTGAAAAGCCTCTAAAGTAATTTAATAGTAATGTCTTAACAAAATTTCCTATTTTGAGCATAGAGGATCTAGGAAAATCTTTGGTATTCTGAGATGACTAAAATAGCTTCATCATTATTTTGAAGTGAATTACCTTGTTATTTTAATCTTGAAATTGTCAACTTTTTTGAAGGCTCTGTTGAATGCAATTCTTAATACTATTAACTAGTCAAAATAGAAGCTTGTACTTTGTCAATTATGCAACATTTTTGGTAGTGTAATAAGATTGTTTTTTATGAAATTACTTGTTGAGCTTAGAGGATTTGGACAATTCCTAGCCAGATTGCATTGGAATAGCTTTATTACAAAGTGTTTCCTCATGTCAATTTATCTTGCTTAAATATTTGAGGTTTTACACAAATCTTCTTTCTTTTCTTTCTCTTTCTAAGTCCATTGAATCTTGCTCTATTTCTAGTTTTCTTGTGGAGTTTTCTTTCTAGGGAAAAATTAAGAGTAGATTGATAGAATTATGCTCAAACATTTTCACAAAAGTTTATTTGTTACAATTAATGTACTATAGGGACAATGATGAGTGGCGAGGTACCCCTACACTCAACCATACGAATACGAGCGTAGCACATGCAATTCGGTTGAACTCCATAGACTAAATGCCTACACGCTTCATGGAACACTTAAGGTTAACCATTCGTTGTCTTCCTAGACTTATTTGTAGTTGTCACGGTGTATGGTTAAGTAAGTCCGAGGTATATGATTTTTATAGCTTTTTATGTTTTATGTCTCCTATGATAACAAGGTGAAGGGTTGAGAAACTAATTGCTAACTCTAACTAATGACTAAGTCTAAATTACCTAGCGTCAGCATCTGTTCCCACTTACCGTACACACCCTGAACCAATGCAACCGTGGCTACCAAATGCTAATCGTTGCTGGGATCACCATGCGTAATGCACATGCTCGAAGTGGTCGTACTGAGGCACTTAACTAGGAGGAAAGGGTTGAGAGAATCTAATCTAGCCTAAGTATGATGAGCAGCCAATTCCTTGACTAACCGTACACATCCTTCGTGCACGACTACCACTGGGATTACCAAGCATAGATCCTGAATACGCCACTAGGTTACCAAATAATCAAGTCGTACATTCTGCGTTCTAGGAGTTCAAGGGTGAGAGAGAAAGCAATAAATAAAATCCTATTCCATGCACTACAAGGTTTATCCAACAAGTTCGTCTTTATTGCTGTACACAACTTGTGTTCAGGTACAATGTTGCTCGAATAAAGATTCGTTCACTTTAGGACTCCTACTGCGGGCACATGGAAAATATTCTATCTCTGGAGTGATCAATCTGCCAGAGTTTCCCTACTTCTAGCCCAGGATGAGGAAACAAGGGAGAGCCACCTCTTATTTATAGACTTGGCGACAGATCACGATATCACGTACGCAATATCGTGGCCTATGCGATATCGTGTCTCATCATACCCCCATGATTGAATGAAAACTCGTCCTCGAGTTCCTTACAAAATATTAGGAAGGTATGGAATTATTGAGGGAAATGAAAATAATGGGATGACATGTGAATGGATCATCATTACAAGACTTGACAAAACTAGTGTTTATGACAACAAGGGTGAAGACCTTATTACATTGACGTCAGGCCTCATTTAGCAGTTGAGAGAGAAGAGAGAAAGAAGTGTTGCTACTATGAATGCCAAGATTGCATCTTTCATTGTCCATCCGTAAGCACGCCATCGATCTTGCTCCTTACATAGATGCTTCCAACACTACTTCATTCCAAGTGTTTGCTCCAGATCCAATCTATTGTTGTATGATCGCCATCTGCACACACAACACAATCATATATTAGCAAGGGTAAATGAATCATTATGTAATTAATACCTTGCTTTGGTGTAGGTCCATTGGCTAGGTTGTGGTATGGCTAATTGTGGATCTAGGGATGTATTAATAATGACTATAGAAGGTGTAGGGGTTTGGAAAAAATTGAAAAAATTAGGGATTGGGCCCTGTACCCCCATGACTAATCATGAACCTCTGGTAGCATTAGAATAGAGAAAGAATAAGAATAAGAAGATGGAGAAAAAGAGACAACTAAGACATCGATGAAATGGATGTCAAGATGGAAATGAACAAAATAAAATCAATTGCAAAATGTTAAGGGAAAGAAGTTAACGGGTGCACCAAATAGGAATGTCAGTGGGTCCTCCCCAAAGCAGGCTCATGCCCTTAATGCCCTGACAAACCCACATTCAAAGAGTTTGTAGGCTTTGGGAATGTCATTTGGAACAAGAGTTAAAGTCTTAACTGCAAGAATTTACCAAAAAGAAAATAATGTATCTACCAAAATATACACTAATGATATAATCGGAAATGAGGTAAATAATGGAGAGAAGGATGGAGAGAAGAGAATGGAATGGAATCCCAAGAACAAGGTGGTGTACAACCCATTGTGTGTTTCATGATTAATGTGACTTGGAAAATCTCATTCCAACTCCAACCTCAAACCAACCACATCCAGTGACTTCGCATCAATGCATTCGGCTAAACCATCCACTTGGATAACAAGGATGCCTTCCCCAAGAGTCACCACCATTCCGATGAAACAAAGGAGAGAATGGGAAGTGAGAAGGGCCTTAGTTAGAGGGAACACTTTTGGTTCCATAACTAGTGCTTGTAGCCCNAGAGAAAACTCAAAGAGAAAACATCCAAGCACCCAAGAGAACGGCCAACAAAAATGCATAAAGTTCCCTTGAAGTCACACCCATTTCAATCCTTGAGTCCTTCATTAGTTTTGAGAAATGCCCAGTCACCGATTCGTTAAAGTTCTTATTAGAAGGGGACTGTACATTTCCAAGCCGAGAGAGACCATAGAACTTGGTGGATGGATGGATGGAGTGAACTCATTGCCTGCCATATCAAAAGAAACATACCTGAGTATCAACATTGTGACTTAAAGGTAAAAACCAAACATTAGCAATCAATATGAAAACAGTTCATACCATCATTCTGAACACTTATTGGGTGACAAACTTACAGGGTGGATACACACACACACACACACATATTGAAAAAATGAAAAATTATAACGATTTTGTAAAACAAAAATAAGAAAAGTTAAAGAAATTTGTAAGACAAAAACGTGTAAAACAAAAATGTGTAAAACAAAAATCAAAAAAAAGAACTGAGGGCCCCATATGATTAGCATAGGTGGCCATCTCCTGCATGACTGAGTGGAAAGGGAGAGATCTGAAATAATGAGTGCCTATTTTAATTTCTAAGAAGTGTCTAACTTCTCCCAATTGATGATCTTAGATTAAGGGGTGGAAATTGGTGACGCTCATATTCCAATGTGTCTATGCCTTCGTTGTTGGCATGGGTTAGTGCCTCAGTTCATTCCATGCATATTTGGTTGCTCCTTCTAGTAGCTGTCAACCATGGGGTGTCTTCTACTAGTTGTGTGGTTGCTACATACAGGCATCTTTGTTTCAAAGTTTCAAGGGCACATGTGCTGCATGGAGGCATTTCCTCCATGTCATCACCCGATGAATCACTATATGTAATGCATGGAACTTTCCTCTTCTTGATCTTTCCATAAATGTTTATCTTAGAGATTTCCAAGGAAAGATCGTGGATCCTAAGGCATGTGTCTACTGTACTCTGCCATGCCCTTCCCATTATAATTGGGAAGTCCCCTTCGTTGTTGTTCACTTCAATCACCAAAAAATTAGCTGGGTAAGACCAACCACACACAGTGGTAACGATGTCCCCCACCAATCCCAAGGGAATGGTGATGGACTAGTCTGCCAACTCTAGTTGAATGTTGCTCTTCTTAAGTTGGGGTAGGTTCCAGGTGTGATACATCTCTCATGAAATTAAGTTGACTCTAAAACCTGAGTCAAGAAGAGCCCTATGTGGTTCATTTCTGGTGATTTGTAAATAGATTAAGGGACTTCTAGGGTCAGTTAGTTTCCTGGGAAGGTGGCCTACCTTGATCTAGTTGGTTATGGTATGCGTTAACATAACCGTCTACGTTGAGCTCTGATTTTGGTTTGAAGGGAGCTCTGAAGCCTTATGTGTTGGAGGAGTGGTTGCAGACTCAACCGCTTGTTCTTGTGAGAGCCTATCTAGGCTTCTAGTTCTGAAGAAAGGTCTTCTCTTTTTACAATTGTCAGAACCAGCAGCTTGTTGAATGTTCATTGCTTTCATAGTGTTGTGTTGCTGCGGTTGAGTATGGAGTTTCCCTTGCATTGTTGGAGTAGGAGGTGTTATGGGAACTACAGGTGGAAGAGGTGCGGATCGAGTTGGAGGATGGTATGGGTATGAAGTGTCTCCCATAGGACAAGGAGTCCTCCTAAAGTACTCCTGAACTTGGTAGTGATGGTGGGGAGTTGTGTGACTCATAGAGTCACTTGGAGAAATTGGCTACTGCACATAATATCTATAAGGGTCAAGCTGCCGGTAAGGATACTGATGTTTCGGCAATGGCATCCCCCATGACTATGGGTATTGCCACTGCTGATGCTGTCCGATGGGTTGTGGTGGAGTTCCACTTGGATAATACATTAATGGTTGGTGGAACTACCTTGGGTTACCTTGGGGATAAGGTAACCTAAGAGGTGTTTTCCATTAATTAAGTCTTGGATTAAGTGCATACACCCCAGACTCCTGTAGATGTGAGATGACTGGGCAACATCCCTTAGGATGGTCATAGTGGCAGATCTCACATCCACCATCATCTTCTATGTCTAAATCCACAACCACATTGGAGTTAGTGATTTTCCCCTTACACTTGTTATGTGCAAGGCCTAAATCTCTCCACTTTATCTTACCTTTGTCACTACTTTTTTCTACCTTAGACTCTTCTACAATTTTTAAGACAGTTTCAATTTTAGAGTCTAAGGAACTCCATATGTCATCTACCTTAGCTGCTATTTCTATTGTTAACTTTTAAATCAGCAAGGTTTTCCTGTTCACCAACTCTTCAATTGGTAACTCATCCTCTTCATCGTAAAATTTTACTCCCTTGTTTCAAAGAGAGGGATCACGGTTATATTCTTCCGCACTTTCCCTTTTGCGTAGCTCCCCTTCTTCTTTTGCTACTTGTTCCAACAAGCGATGAACTTCATGCGCTCTGAGTTGTGATAGTCTCCCTTGGGCATAAGTCTCAAGGGTTCTTCTAGTCTCATGCCTTAGCCCATCTACGATGTGGAGAAGTTGATCCCGTTGTGTGTATCTATGGCCCGGGCAACAATGTAACAATGTGTAGCAGCGGTCCATGGCAGCATCCAAGGGTTCGTGATTTTCTTGCTTCCATTCTTGGATCTTCTTACACAAATTGGACACTCTAGAGTACATTTGATACTTATCGTTGAAGAGTTCTAGCATTTGAAACACCCTAAAAAATGTGGGGTCATCTTGGCCTCATCAGGCTCTTGCAGTCCGCACAGCACCATGGCAGTTCATCGAGAGAAGAATGTTCTGAGTCCAGGATGGCCAGTTTGGAAAATTTTCTACTTTGAGCATGGACGGGTTCCATACCAACCTGCCCACCCACCAAAGTGGCCTGAACAGCCTGCAGCCTGCTTAGAAACGGTGTGCAGAATCTGCGACAGTATCCTGGGTGCACAAAAAGCAATTCAGCAAGTTTTCTAAGTCATGAAGCCTGCTACGCTATGCTACAATATGTAGTGTAGCAAGCTTCAGAAAACAATGATAGAACAAAATGCTATGCTATGCAATGTCACACAGTGTAGCATAGCAATGACTTCACTACCTACTCCCCTCGCCCAACTTCAAGTTCTGCAATGATGTCCCTTTTTGCCAGGAAGTGGTGGACCATGTCTACTACTACGCTACGCTGAGCTACATGGTGCAGCAAGGTGTAGCAATCCTACAGAAGGGATAGAAGGCAATTTGAAAGGCAAAATCAACAAAGTTTGCAAAACTTGCATCGTAGGAGAATGGGTTGCAAATTAGCAAAACTGTCGCGATTAAGGCTAGTCGCTACGCTACGTAGCGTAGCATCGCGTAACAAGTACATGACATATAGCAGGATGCGCGGCAAGATGCTACGCCATGCCACTCAAGCCACATCACAAGCACAACACAGCATGCAGGTGGTCGTGCGACATCAATGCACTCCACCCAATCGGACCATTGGCACACGTCTCTAGAAGCTGATGGTGCAGTTGTGACGTAGTAGGATCGTAGTTATTGCATGGCAGGCACGCATCGCAACGGTCTTATAAGCTCAATGATCACAAACGACTCGACTAATGCCAGTGAGGTAACACAAGTCTACAGCACGTAGCATTCAAACGATCCCTTTTGCTTACCTTTAGCCCTATAAATATCCCAGAAAACAGCACACAAAAGGTCCAAAAAATTTTCTTGGCTAAAAAGAGAAAGGTACCTACGATTTGGCAAAAGAAAAAGAAAAAGCCAGCAATCTGTAAAGTTAGCAGTTTCAAAAGGGGGTTCGCGACCTCCTGGAAGCAAAGGCTCTCTCCCCCCCCCCCCCCCCTCTTTTTTTGCCAGGGTTGTAACAATCATACCCATCTGTTTAACATTGTAAACAGAGAACCTCTCCCGACTGGCGTAAGGTCCCGATCTTCATTCTACCACCTTGGTAGGATCTTGCATTGTTTGTATGTGAAGTCCGTGCCCAAGCGCATAGCTCTTTCTGCTTCCCGGCATGCTTTGGTTACCCTCGGAACTTTTGCACTTCGTCACGTTGCGCAGCCGATTGTATCCACCCTAATCGAACAAATTTGTAGCTCTGAAGTGGTGCATGTTTCTAACCGTATCTTACTTCACCTCTCATTTACTATCTAGCTTTCTTGCATTATTTTTTATCTTATTTACCTTCAAGCATCATCTCGTATTACTATCACATTTACGTTTCTCATGTTCAGCATCACTTCGTATTACCATCACATCTCTACTTTATTCATTATTTCACATTATTGTTGCATTTTTACAGTTTCTTTATTTTTCTGTTGTATCTACTTGTAAGCACTATCTCACAATTCATACAATTTATATTGCAAAAGGCTATATTGATGCTGATGTAAGTCCCTGTCTGATCGACCAAACCATTCAGGGCACCCCATGTTCGCACACACCTAGCACCGCCCTCCCATGGGCACAGGGTTGGAACTGTTGTGTCCACTGACCCCAGCATTCTTCTAGCCGTCAATGTTTTCGGTCGCTACAATTTTCTAGTGCTAGAAGGAGGGCCTTTTGGTGCCTTTGCTACGTGTCACGGTAGTTCTATGAGCCTTCTACACCCTGATACACACGAGCGTAGACACGACACACTCTTGTAGTTGTTTGTGCTCTGTGCGGTGCAAATCAGTCACCCTGATGGTTCCCCTAGAGCCCTACAGAACACAAGGCCTCCGATCACTGGTTAACTAGCTCATTCTATGGTCGTCTTGCATGCATGCTACACCCCATTTCGTGTGGTGCAGACCAGTTGCCTGGACGGTCCCTCCGGGACCCTGCGAGACATAAAGCCTACCTGATTGCTAGCTAGCTTGCCCATCCTACAGTTGTCTTGCCTGCATTCTATACCCCATTCCATGTGGTATAGACCAATTACCTCGACGGTCCCTCTGGGATCCTGTGAGACACAAAACTTACCTACTCACTAGTTAATTTGCTCGTCTTATGGTAGTCTTATATGCCTTTCACACCCCGACTTGCATTAGCGTAGACTCGACATCCTTTGTGGTTGTTTACACTTCATGCGGTGTAGATCGGTTGCCTCGACGGTTCCTCCAGAACCCTATGAGACAATAAGCCTTCTGACGACGATTTAACTTGCCTCTTCTGTTTATAGTAGTCCTGCATGCATCCTGCACCCTAGCCAACACAGGCAAAAATGTGACACCCTTTGAGGTTGTTTGCGCCTTGTGTGGTGCAAGTTGGTTGCCTCGACAGTCCCATCGGGATCCTGCAAGATGTAAAGCCACCTATTGTCATTTTTAAATCCTTCTATTCTTCTGCATTTTCTAGCATTTTTTCGCATAATCACTTGCTTGATGATGGCTTCTGCCACCACCGCCGTTGGTGCCTCCAACACGAAGGTGCCCTTCGCGGTCCAAGGCACTACTGGTGCTGAACAACAGCTAAATCCAATGCCAAAAGCATGTCGGTCTCTCAGAATCCAAAACTAAGGACCTGAGGGACTAGCCTAGCAACATGAGCATTACAATTTCCTTTGCATGAAGGTGCAGGCTAACCTACCCTTGGATTTACATGAACTCAAAGAAAAATGTAGCTTCGAGTTCGCTTACTGCAACAGGGAAGAATTTGTTCCTAACTAGGGCATTTCTCTGCCTTTAACACAAGCATACCAAGGCTGCTATATCAACTAATCTAGTTGACAAGGCTTAGGGAGCAACAAGACACAGTGTCCAACCAGGATGACACTTTTCAAGACAGCCAAGAGGAACTCGATTCCCAATCTGACGAGGGAGGCCCAGCCAATCCCATTCCTGTCCTGCCTACCCAGTCCTTCTAGGCCAACCCATTACCTATCGCCATCCCCTTTGTCATCACACCTACACTTCAGTAGCCTACAACTGCAACTGCAATGGGTAGCCATACCACATTCCCAGCGTGTCATCACCCCTATCCCCCGGTTGCACCTACAGCAACTGTGCCACCACAAACTATTTATCAACATGCTACCACAATACGCAACATGCCTATCACGGCTACCTACCGCATGTCCATACTATACCTACTTTGCAACCACACATAACTCCTATACCAATTCCTACATATGCATCTATTCCACCCACTGTGATGGGCCCAGGATCATCCACATGGTGGACTCTGCTCGCTTCTTCATCTATTCTGCAACCGTCATAGATGTCTCACTACATTCACCCTCAGGCCTACTCAACCCTACAGATGGTACATCCTGGCTGGAGCCATGGGCTATCCCACTAGTGACCCAAGCGGCCTATTCGGTGACTCAACTCGCTATTACCACTCTGATAATAACACCCACCAAATGGTGGACAACACAAATAGCACCTTTAGTAAGCGTGGCCCCAACGGCACAGCCGATGGGTCAAATCACCACCGCTACCATGCCACATATGGGAGTTGCCTCCGTAGTCCCTCAGCCATCTACAATGTTGCCAAGTCTAGACCAAGCGTTTTAGCTCATTCAGATCCTAACCAAGGAAGTAAAACGCCTCAAAGCTATTGGGTTCAATACGGTACAAGTCATGGACTTTTACCAAGATGACCCCATCAACCCTGCAATCCTTGCTTTGATATTACCACCTGGGATGTCCCTCCTGCACTTCACAAAGTACGATAGAGAAGGAGATCCCAATACATGTCTCGTCCCTTTCCGGTGAGAGTCTCTGTTGCTGCAACAATGGCCACATATGATCATTTTCATCTTTGCCATGTCCCTAGCTGGGAAAGCCCTTGATTGGTATCGCACATTGCCATGTTCATCCATTTCAACTTTCAAAGAACTCTTGACCTAGTTTGTGACACGCTTCAAATATAACTTGAAGCCAAAAACCACGCTAGATTAGCTGATGAGCATAAAGCAAGACCTGCTAGCACCAGTCCAAAAATTCATTCAACGTTGGAGCGCAACCCTTAACTAAATCCATGAACCTATTGCGAAGGCTCACTTGTTAGCCGTCTTTAAGGGTGAAGTGAATGACTTCATCAAGTCAAAACTATATTACCTTGCTCCATGCTCACTTAGCCAAGCTTTTGCTTAGACAAAAGGCATACAAGACGCAGCCGAGGCAAGCAAAGACTGAGCTTACGTCACTTACAAGAACAGTTTTGCAAAAAAGGACAAGGGTAAGGCCTTGTTAACCATCGTGGGTGCTGTGGCAACTAAGGCTAAACCCAAACATAGCAACAGCAGAAGAAAAAATAATAAGAAACTGTCCATGCCTACGGTCGACTCAGCATCCAAACCAGGCCAAGCATTACAACCTGCCACACCTGCGCTCAAGACATCTGCATACACTAAACCCAACTTCGAGTGCAAAGATCATTCAAAATACACCCCGCTACCCCTCAAACCTTCAGAACTCCTAAAGCAACTATTGGTAGCATGATACATCCAACACAAGTAGATGTTAGAAGAAGAAAATATGAGGCATCGATGCTACTGCAAGCTCCTTAGAAATCCCTCTTTAGCCCTACCCAATGAGCCTCTAGTTCCTAGGGGATTTATGCTAGACAGGTTTTGCGACTACCATCAATTATGTGGTCACACCACAGATTATTTTCTATCGTTGCAAGATATCCCCTCAACACCAACAATGCCAGTTACATAATCAACTCCATCGGTATTGACAATGATCTCATGCCACCCTTCCAGCCGTTTTTGATTCGTGTGCCTCAGCGTAGTGCACCAATGCCACCAATGGCTGGTCCAAGCTCACAGTCACCCTTTATCCTGAAAGTCCCACCACGGGCATCTACCTCTGCACCGTCTATTGGCAGGGCCACATGACCTCGTCAACTAACACCTCTAGCTCCATTCATCATCAAGGGGCCAACATCTTCAATAGCCCCCATCCCATGCAACAACATTAAACAACCTCCTCGTCCCACAACGCGAGAAACCTACTTGGTAGATGAGGCATCAAAGGAGAATACCATCAAAAGTATCTCCAAAACTACGCCTTTGCCCTTTAAATTTACACCTTCATCACTAAAGATGAAGGTCGATGCAATTACATAGCCTATGACATCTTCCCGCCAAAAATCTGAACCTAGGTCTAGGGCTGTCTCCCCTTGGGAGATTCGTCTTCTACGGTGAATCGAGGAGGAGGGTGTTAAATAGATGGGCAGCCAAGACTTCTTAGACACCCTCATCCAGGTTTGGCAAGCACTAAGGTAGAAAAACACCATGTTAAGCCTATATGACCTAGTCATGACATCCGCCCCTCACTGTGAGGCTCTAGTCTGCATGTTAACGGCAATTCTGGTTGATGAAAACATGCCGGTAGATGAGAAAGTGATCTACTCGGTCATACTCCCCTATGTATCCACGGAGTTCATAATACCTCAATTAACTTTCAGTAGCGACACCATTAAGAAAGATACTGAAGAGGGTCAAGTGACTACGGTGCCTCTCTTCATCACAATTCGGGTTGGCCAATACCGAATTCGAAGGGTACATGTCGACGATGGGGCAACCACAAATGTCATTTCCTTTCCTATTATAGATAAGCTGGGGTTGGTCGACCAGATCAAACCAACAGTGATGTCGTGTTTGTGGTCCTTCAACGGGGCACATGTCCTAGTGAAGTAAACAGTTCATGTAAACTTCATAGCAGGGGAAGAGCTCCCCACAGATGCAACGTTTGTAGTAGTCGAAGAAATGCTTGGGTTTAACCTAATATTGGGAAGATCGTGGTTAGCACAACTTAGGGCCATCTCCTCACCTATACACCAAGAAATCCACTTACCATACATGGGTAAGGAAGTGATAATCCATGGTGACGAGGTGGTAACGCAAGCAATCAGCAATGTAAACACAGAGCAAGGTTCAAAGGTTACAACCTCTGAAGATGAAGTGCTTGTTCATGCATGCACCAATCACACAATGAAGAGATTGGCCCAATGAGGTGACCCTCAAATCAAAAACGCATGGGTGGAGTTGCCCTTTCAAGTGAGGGATAGTGACATGAGCGAAGGCCCTGGCAAAACGCCTCGACCTTACATCCCGATCAACCCACGAAAGGTCAAGAGGCAGCTATGCATAGCATAGCAGCCTTGCGACCTCCCATCCAGTCGCCATCCTTGCATATTCACTTTCTACTTAGCTCGTCAAAGTGTCATCCTTTCGGCATGCTACGCCAATGGCCCAAAATGGCCTAAAACTAGCATTATTACCTTTCACTTTACTCATTACGCAACAGCCCAAAATGGCCTAAAACTAACAAACGGCCCGAAATGGCCCAAAACTAGCATACAAGAGTGTGAAAACTTTACATAACACACATGATAATACAAAATCAGTTTCCTTTCTGAAGTCTTGCATTTCATTCAAAATTTTTTGCCTATTGGCAGTGTCTATAAATTCTTTCAAAGAAAAAGAGGGGAAGTCGACCCCCATGCTCTCATGAGTTATCTTCGTTTGCATTGCCTTCACCATTTGTCTCTACTTCATCCACTTGCGCATCGCCTGCTCCTATATTACCCTCTACCGACACCTCATTCCTTCCCTCCATGGGCCTCACACCTTTGTTGAGAGCCTATATCCCAAAAGATAAAGTAGTTAGTAGGGACAAAAAATGCGATAAATGATTGTTGTAGCAAAGCATTAAAGTGATTAACCTGAGGGGAGCCTGCGTCGGTCACAAAAGGTATCTGGTCTAGACCAAGCCTGAGATGATGCTCAATCTCCTCCATCGAAATATCCATCCAACGCCTGTCACTAGGTTCAGCATTCGCAGCGGTAACTTTCTCCCTTTCCAAAGTTGTCCACTTTAGAGGTTCCTAGGAAAGAGAGGTGGTTGCGATCTCTCCTGTAGGAAGGGTCATCGCCAAGTCTGGAGATTCTGTGACCTTCACCTACTCTTTAAATTTGGCATAGGCCTCAAAAGCGCTGATGGCCTTCATGAACATCTCGTATGAGAATGCCTCCACAGCAACATCTTTATACAACCTTTGATGGGTTTCATTTTCTAGCTTGTATGTATATTTGTGATCCCTCTAGGTCTTCCCCCATTCAAAGATCTTGGCACTAATGTCCTTCATATCTTGGCACTTCTGGGCTAGCAAATCCATCTGCATCTGCTGTTCGATTATTTCGTGGGTGGATTCTACATTCTGACGGACGATAGTCCAAAACCTAGCATAGTCATCTACAGCCCTTTGTAACTCAACAGGGTCAGGATTACGGTTTATGAGGAAATTGATCCTCGAGCTAAGGTTCTCTACTTCGGCGACCAGTTTTGCCTCTCTCTGCTCGTCCCTATGGACCCGTTTCCACAGGTCCTTGTTGGTACATCTACATTCCCATAGAGGGCACGCCGAGTTCAAGACACATTTGTAAGCCTCGTCAAATATACGACGAGATACTTCGATCACGTCAGACAAGAGTGTGGGCACCACGCCAATCTCCATAGGTCGAGCCAAGTCCCACTTGAGCCGAGAGGCTGTTCAACATAGAAAGTGTAACAATCACGTTAACATGACATAAATCAATACGTTCACGAGTTTCAGCATAGCAGCATAGGGGTTGTCAACACTCTTACTTACCTGCATGAGGATCCGCCTGCTGAAGGTGTTTGATCATGTCATTAACAAGCCCCTGAAAAAATGTAAACTTGTTAGGAACTTCAGCCCATGACTCTATCTAGGGTGGAGGAGGTCCTGAGACATCAGTAGTAGCACCTATTACACAATTAAGCATGTCAGTGACGGCTAAAATGGACTACGATAGGGCACATCCAAAGCCTAAACTCACCAACATCCGACTGTTGTCTTGTTTCTTGCTGGTGTAAGATGATCGTGTTAGGTTCAGTAGAAGGCCCGGCCAAGTCCATAAAAACTCCTACCTCATGCTTTAGTGCTTTTCCATTCAGGAGAGTAGCATCTTTTTTATTTCGGGGAGGCACCTCTTCGTTGGTAGGAAGAGGCTCCCTAATAGCAAGAGCCCCTGCCCTGGAGACAAGAGCTCCATTATCCCTAGCCAAGCCCCTCTCTTCCAAAGCTGAGGCCCCCACGTCTTTATTTGTCACCCCTGTTCTAAGGGCTGATACTTCCTCGTCGCCTTCTTCTTCGTCTTCTTCTTCTGCTACCCGCAAAAGGGTATACACATGACAAATCGAGATAGGTTAACTCAAAACTGATACAATGCTACAAAGCACTACCTAACTAAGCATAGAATAGTAGGCTCCATAAATGCTCACCAATGGGTGGTTACGTTCATCGCAACTTGAACTGCAGTCTTTGTTCCTCTTCATGAAGGCTTTCCCTAGCTAGGGGAGGTCTCTTTCTCTACAACTCCATGGGCATGGTCTCAACCAAGAGACATTCACCCTATGTCGCGTTGCCGAGTATGGCAGGGCCTATGCTATCCTGGCCACAAGCACTACGAACTGCCAGACCTTTAGTCATTACAGAAAATAAATCCTCGACCATCTCTGGGGGAGCCTAGGCTTGCATGGTCCGAAAGACCTGTCGAATCCACAGCTTGAAAATCTGGTTGCGATCTAGCTCAGACTAGACTCCGTCCTCCTGGACCACCAGGAACTCTGCGAAGCACTTTAAATAGCCTATGTAGAAATCATAGTGTATGTTAGAGCAGGACTCTATTTGCTCACGGAGCTCCAAAATCTCACCCTACAAACCACTACATAGGAACTCGGCCCAGTTATAATGGGCCCCTTCCTCCATGACTTCCTGCATTACCCAAGTTTTCTCAAGCCCCAAGACCTTCCCTTGGGTGAGCAGTTGAGGGAATGCACAGGCACGAAAGACTAGGTATATCCCCATGGCAAGACTATCCTTAAGCTTATCCATAGGGAACCCTTTCTACTCCTTGGTGAGCCTTAGCCACTCCTTGATATGCTGCTTCTAGAGGGTCAACTCCTGCTTGCCCTTTGACATCACATCGGTGCCATCAGTGGGAACGCCAAACAAATCTGCAAATAGCTAGTTATTGATGTCAATGACCACTCGCACACCCCACATGTACGTGCGAAAGAGGCTTGCCTGTGCAGAAAATAAATTTACTAAGGAAAGCATCTCAGCAGTAGGGATGCCCAGATTCGATGCCATAAACAAATCCATCAGCCTAGCCATTCGGATTCTTCTGAGCAAAGGGTCCGGAGCCCCTCGTTTTAGCCATCTCTGGCTTGTCGATACTTCACCATATTTGAATTAAATATTTCCCCCTTGCCTTTTGGTAGTCACCACCATCACTTCACGAGGCTTCTTCACTCCTGCAGCAATCATCACGAAACATGCTTAGCATAAAAGAGAGAAGAAACTATGAAAAAACTTGAGCCTGCGATGCCCACTTGTTAACCCACCAGCTCTATACGGTGAGGGGAATAGTGGAAGCTTAGCCACCAAGACTACTTCGAGCATAACTTACTTAAAAGGTTCTCTCCACTCCTTGTCTAGCCAACCCTTCGTTCTAAAATTACTGTAGAGAGAGGTGAGTGTGTGTAGGTAAGAATGGTATCCTTTCCTGCAATGAGTAATCATGCTCGCCCGTAGGCTCTTGGCTGAGGCAAATTACTATAGGGCTAGCTGTGCTATGGCCAACTCGCCCGGCTGATCATGAATCCCGCCATCATCAAGATAGAACCTAGTGACAAGCACACACTATTAACACTCAGCCAAACATGGCCGATGTTGCAAACCAAGCAAAGTAAAGATGTGAAACTCACCGATCAATATAATAGACGGTCCCCTGTGGATTCAGAAAGTACATCGCCACATGGCGTGCAAGGTACAATGTGTTGTAAGGATGATAACACTGGTATTCTGGCATATCCCAGATCTAGGCCAAGTGCCTCAACCCTATGGAGTGTTGGGTAGACCCTCCTCTTAGCATGCTTGTGGTCACGTCGTTAGAAAGATATCTCAGGATGCCCCGATTTGTCCCTGGTATCAAAGCCTCTATTATGCTGAATGCCCACGTCTCATCTGAGGAGGACCAAACCATGAGACTAAACTAGCTGAGAAGGAATTGCAGGAAGTCTCGTGCCCCATCCCTAAACCAAACTGCTCGCTCTCCCAAACGTATCGAGGGAGGGGGAACATTGGCCATAGGTCTACCTACATGACATAAGACTCCTTCAAGATCCAAAACGATCAATCTAGACCTTGGCCCTATCCTACATGATGGAAACAACAAATATTGACATCAAATATGAACATAATACATGTGCAACATAGTAGTGCTTAGTCGACCATAAATGTAGCATAACATAATCCTTGTTCATCATAGCATAGCAAAGATGCAAAATCCTAGCATAGCAAGAACATGTAGGTAACTTAGCGTAGCAACAAAATAACTAACAGCATGCCCAAACAAAAATACACGCCTACGTCATACATAACCAAACCCTCCCAAGGGTTTTACGTCATGGCATGCCAAGGTTAAGCAACTTAAAGGACCCTAGTCTCGCAGCTATGGCAACCACCGCAGTAGCGATGGCTTTACATGCAACCACAACGAGACTCTTGCACAATAGTGATGACCGAAAGAAAGAGAGACCACGACAGCACAAAAGCCAAAATGACACAGCCGCAGAAAATACAAGTAGTGAAAAAAATGAGATATAAAGCCAGAATAGAAAATGGCAGAAGGTGCAAGGAGAAAAGAACGGAGGAGACATAAAAACTCACTGAGTCGACAGTATGCCCTTTCGTGCCGGAACACGCACTCGCGGCCCACGCCTCAAAGTCTTCTTCGCCTCCCCGACCTTCACAAGCACCAACTGAGTCTTAGGAGCCATAGCCCTACTTGCATATTTACGACCTTCATCTTAGAAATGCTCCTTGATAATGGATTAACACAGTGGTTCCACGCCCCAAGATCACTGAAGTGCTCCAACAAGGATTATGTGCTTTTAGGGCAAAATTGGCAAAATTACCAGGATTTAATCCCTATTTATGGTAGTAATAGCAAATGAGGAAACTTCCTTTCTCTCTCCCCGATTAAGGCAGAGCACGACGTGCGGCATAGCATGCTCGCCACAACATCACAACACTATTTAGCATTTAAACCTCGGCACGCTTTAAGTCAATTACTCACCTTCTCGAAAATAAAAATAATATGATAATATTTATTTTCGAGTAAACATCCAAAAAGACCTTAAACTAACAAACCCGGCATGATTATGCTCCTTAGGACTCAAAGATAGCAATTTCGACTCGTAACGACCGCAGTCCGCAATGACGTTAAACTAGTTATGCTTCTTACATCAGCAGTCACCTAGTGCACCTCGACATAGGCGGTAGCATATTTCCTAATAGTTTCATGCCTTCATTCCCGCATTGGCCACCCGATACATCTTATGCTTGCAATTTCATTTCTTTTATCATTATTTAGCACATCAAGACTTTGCATGTCACAATATGGCAGTCCAAAATGACATTAAACTAGTGGTTTGACATTCACATATCAACGGTGATAGAACTTTGCACTTTACATCAACGATATCTAAATCTTCAACAATTCTAGATTCTTGTGACTTGGTGGTATGCCACGACCTTAAACTAGCGAACTCTCAACCTTTACATTGCCTTATTTAGCAAGTCGCATCTCGGTGTTGCTTTGCATATTTACGTTTCACATAATCTCTGATGACCCTTACCCAATCTCTCATCTTATGATGGCAGGTCAAGCAAGAGATGGAAACCCACCATGCCCTATCCATGCCTCTAATATTAACAGGGCCACAAGCCAAGCTTTCAAGACAGTTAAACCCCAATGTGATCAACTAGGAGTCGATTGCAATTAATATTATAGCAACCTTAGAAGCACCCCCAGATTGGCCCAGACACCTGGTCCATGCCCTAGATTTAGAGGTCGAGGATGTAACTGAGGATCCTCTTGTCAAGATACTCGTAACCACGACAAGAAGGAAGGTAAAGACATTAAGACTTAGATCTCTCCTAGATGCACAAATACATGAGGGCATAGTTAAAACCTTGCAAGAACACATCGATGTATTCGCATGGTCATATGGTGATATGCCAGGTCTGGATCCATGGCTGATTCAACATAACATCATCCTAGACCCCCACGTAAGGGCAACCAAGCAAAAGGCACGTAAAATCAAGCCAGAAATCACGCTAGCCATGAAGGATGAAATCACTAAGTTATACCGAGCAGGATTCATCCACATAGTTGACTATTCAGAGTGGGTGTCCAACATCGTTGTGGTTTCAAAGAAAACAAGAGGGATACGAATATGTATAGATTTCCAAGATTTGAACAAGGCAATGATGAAGGACAACTTTCCACTACTGAGCATCAATCAACTCAACGACACCACAGCTGGACATGCTTTGCTATCCTTCATGGATGACTTCTCCGGATACAACCAAATCTGCATCAACCCAGAACACCAGCTATCAACAACCTTCATGACTCCATGGGGAACCTTCTGTTATACCATGATGCCCTTCGGGCTCAAGAATGCTGGAGCGACATACCGACGAGCCATGACCTACATTTTCAGTGACTACATCCTAGAAACGTTAAACGATTACGTGGACGATATAGCGGTTAAGTCCAAAGAGGTAGTCCATCACCCACGCAATCTAGAGTTAGTCCTCAAGTGTTGTCAAAGGCATGATTTGCATCCTAATCCTAAGAACTACGTCTTCGAAGTAAAGATCAGATGCATGTTAGGGTTTGTAGTATCAGAGGCTAGAATACGGGTAGACCCAGACAAAATCAAAGCCATCGTCAACCTAGCGCCTCCCACAAACCTTAAGGAGTTACGGGTTTACAAGGTAGAGTGCAATTCATTCGAAGGTTTATAGCAAGGTTGACCGATAAGTTACACCCCATGCAACATCTTTGAGAAAGGGGGTTAACTTCAAGTGGATAGCCCAGTGTCAACAAGCCTTTGACAACCTGAAGAAAGAGCTCTCGCACCTCCCAATAGTGTACCCACCGTAGAGGGACAAGCCTTTCTTCATATACCTTGCCACCTCCGATGCATCCATAGTGGCACTACTATGTTAGAAGCAGGATGATGGCTCTGAGATACCAGTGTATTACCTAAGCCACGCATTAATATCATACGAGGAAAATTACAATGAGGTGGATAGGAACTGCCTAGCCTTACTGTTCGTGCTAAAAAAGTGGCAGCACTACCTATTCCACAGCACAACCAACATCATTTGCAAAAGCAATGTACTCCGGGCTATCACCGAAAACCTGTACGAAAGTAGCAAGATAGCCCGATGGAAGGTCATAACTATAGAATTTGACCTACGTTATGTAAGCCAATCATCGACAAAGGGCCAAGCCATAGTGATCCAACTTAAGGCCTCGCCAGTCGACGACCAGGTAACCATCGATCTCAAGTTCCTAGATGAATACGTTAGCAATGTCGCCATTGTCCTGCCGCATTTCGAGGTAACCTTAAACTTCAACAGTGCCTCAACCATGTGAGGAGGTAGTGCCGCTACCATAATCATATTCCTCTCTGGGGAAATGTACCCATTCGCTTATCACTTCGCATTCTTGTGCACCAACAACGTGGCAGAATACGAGGGGCTACTCAAAGGCCTCTTAACTACCTGTGCACTGCATGTACAACACCTGGCGATCCTAGAAGATTCACAACTAGTCGTGAATCAAATCACCGAAGTCTACACCTACAAGGCTACACATCTGCAAACCTACTGCGATCTAGCAAAAGTTTTAATGAAACAATTCATGACCACTGATGTGCAACACGTGCCACGCAATGAGAACACCGTAGTAGACGCCTTAGCTACCCTTGCGTTAAACATCCCATCGCATTCCTTGGCAAACCTGCCAACTATGATCATAGAATGCACAAAACCTATCACTCGAGTGGAACATGTGGTGTCTGTTGATGCTGCGAACACCCTGGAGTGATACAATAACATTAAAGCATATTTACAGCATGGCGAACCCCTGGGTGGATTGACATCGGCTCAGAGAGATGCAATCCGCAAGCGCGCCCGGTAATATGTGCTCATGAGAAATGATGCCCTGTGCTGGAGATCCTACGATGGAATATTGTTGGCATGTGTGGGTGGTGAGCAGGCACAGAAGGTAGTTAATGAGGTTCATGAAGGGCTGTGCAGTGGACACATAGCACCTAGTGCTATGGCAGCGAAAATCAGACGCCTAGGGTATTATTGGCCCTACATGGAGCGCGACTGCCTATCGAAAGTCAAGACGTGTGACACATGCCAGAGATATGCAAATCTCATACACGCCACCCCTCCAGACCTACACCCAACACAAATTATGTGGCCTTTCCAATGATGGGGACTAGAGCTCATAGGGTCCATCACGCCTAAGTCCTCCACAAGGCATAGCTTCATTATCACCACCATAGAGTATTTTACTAAGTGGGTGGAAGCTATTCCCCTGAGTAAAACGACATCCTAGCAAATTTTCCACTTCATCCTCGATAACATCATGACTAGGTTTGGGCTTCTGATGACTATTGTGACCAAAAATGGACCACAGTTTAGCAATAAGGAAACCTAGGCCTTCTGTAGTAACCTAGGCATTAAACAATCATTTTCTTCCCCTTACTATCTACAAGAAAATGGGCAGGCAGAGGCTACAAATAAGTTCATCATCAACTTGCTGAAGCGGATTCTTAACAACAGCAAGAGGCAATGGCACAAGTAAATACTCTACATCCTTTGGGCCTATCGAATGACTTGCAGAACTACGACAAGTAAGACCCCTTACAGTCTCGTTTATGGATCTGAAGCTATGTTGCCTCTTGAGTTGCAGGTACCCTCACTTTGGATGATCCTATCCAATGCCGTGAGTGAAGCCTAGAACAATGAATCACAAACCATCGACCTCGACTCAGTGGATGAGGAATGCATGCAGACACTAAGACAAATCAAGCACTATCAGAACAAACAACAACAAAAGCACTGTGTAGACCCGCATCGACAGCCAGTGCAGAAGGGAGACCTCGTCCTCAAGGCTGTCTGCGAGCATGTAAGTAAGTTCTCAGCCAACTAGGAAGGTCCTTACGTGGTCACTAAAGCCTTCGGGAATGGAGCCTTCAAACTGGCAAACATGGATGGCAACGAGTTCGCCAACGCGGTGAACCACATGTACATCAAGCCATACTATGTCTGAGGTGCAATAACAACCCCAAGCACCGTCCACTACGACGATAAACTGGCAATCACACCAGGCAGTGTCCACAATGATGATAAACTAGCAACATCGAACAACATCTGCTACGATGATAAACTGGCAGCAACCATCCGTCACGACATAAAAATAGCACTATTAGTCCACTATGACTATAAAATGGCATCGCGAGTCTGCCACGACATAAAAATAGCGTGTACGGTCTGCTGGGACCTCAAACCATCACAGCGGTCTGCTGGGATCCTAAACCAGCACACAGTCTACCAAGACCTTAAACTAGGTTCGCATTGCATCCTCAATATGCACCATCATCAAATACACGTCGAACGAAGAGGTATGATACCGACACATAGGTGGGACATCACCACTCCAGGACGTAGTTCTCGACGTAAGGAGAACATGTCCTGGGGCATACACGTTGCCACCTTCGGTGTCATGTTGACCCTTCGAAGACGTTGTATGATGTCACACAGGCCCTTCAAACATACCGTCGCCACAGCCCATCACCCTGATGGTAGTTCCCGGGCTCGTTCCTACTTCTGAGGTGCTCACAGTATTGTGGCCTAGCCACAATATTATTGCGCTTCAGTTCCCCACCAAGGTTTTGACTCGCACAATGTTCAGCTATGTGGTAGCTGATCTCATAGCTGAACTAAGCATGCATTCCTTTGGTGGGGATTCCAATGCATCTGTGCCCCTGGCACCCTGGGGACCAGCTCCCCCCACGACTGGTGCTGGCCTCCCTACTTTGGGCATCTCACACTAGCAACAATGCCCAAGAGTAACAACAATGCCAGAAGCCCACAAGACATTGTCCCTGCAGACGCATCCCCATACAACAGCAAAGGCTACAGCATCACAAAGTAAGTGCCTCGACTAACATGGTTGTTTGAGAGTGCAAATTTCGGCAGGCGCGTAACATAGCTCGCCATGCGAAAGGCTTCAATAGGTAGGTCAGAACCCTCCATGGATGTAATATAGCTCATCCTGTGGAGGGGACACCTACCTATAGGAGGTTGAAGAACAATGCCTGCCAGAGATGAAAATGAAAACAAGCCCCTCAGAGCACTTCGACGAGGAACTCAGCTAAATATCATCTCTACTCTCTGCCTTAACCTCTGCAAAACCAATGCAACACCCTCAAGCATGGCCAAGCGACGTCCCAGTACTCACCAAGCGACAACCTCAGCATTTTGCCTGCTGTGGTGTTTCGTATTCTTTGCCGACGTCCATCGAGATTGTTCTCCAGACGTCGACAAAGAGGGGCCAATGAAACACCCTAAAAAATGTGGGGTCATCCTGGCCTCATCAGGCTCTTGCAGTCCGCATAGCACCATGGCAGTTCATTAAGAGAAGAACGTTCTGAGTCCAAGATGTCCAGTTTAGCAAATTTTCTACTTTGGGCATGGACGAGTTCCGTACCAACCTGCCCGCCCACCAAAGTAGCCTGAACAGTCGGCAAATTGCTCAGAAATGGTGTGCAGAATCGAAGGCAGTATCTTGGGTGCACAAAAAGTAGTTTGGTAAGTTTTCTAAGTCATGAAGCCTGCTACGCTATGCTACGATGTTCTACAGTGTGACATGTAGCCCAACAATGGTGGAACGAAATGCTATGCTATGCAATGTCACACAGCGTAGCATAGCAACGACTTCACTAACTGCTCCCCTCGCCCAACTTTGAGTTTTGCAGTGATGTCCCTTTTTGCTAGGAAGCCGTGGACCATGTCTGCTGCTACACTACACTAAGCTACATGGCGCAGCAATCCTACGGAAGGGACAGAAGGCAATTTGAAAGGCAAAATCAGCAAAGTTTGCAAAACTTGCATCGTAGGAGAATGGGTTACAAATTAGCAAAACTATCATGATTAAGGCCAGTTGTTATGCTACATAGCATAGCATCGCGTAACAAGTATGTGACATATGGCAGGACGCGTGGCAAGATGCTATGCCATGCCAAGCAAGCCACATCACAAAGCACAACGTGGCATGCAGGTGGTCGTGCAACATCAATGCACTCCACCCAATCGGATCATTGGCACACATCTCTAGGAGCTAATGGCGCAGTTGCAATGTAGTAGGATCACAGTTATGGCATGGCAAGCTTGCATCGCAATGGTCTTATAAGCCTAACGATCACAGACGACTCAAGTAACACCAGTGAGGTTACACAAGTCTGCGACATGTAGCATTCAAACGGTCCCTTTTGCTTACCTTCAACCCTATAAATATCCCAACAAACAGCACACAAAAGGTCCGAAAAATTTTCTTGGCTAAAAAGAGAAAGGTACCTGCGATTTGGCAAAAGAAAAAGAAAACTCCAGCAATCTGTAAAGTTAGCAATTTCAAAAGGGGGTTCGCAACCTCCTGGAAGCAAAGGCTCTTCCCCCCCCCCCCCTCTTTTTTTTGCCAACATTGTAACAATCATACCCATCTGTTTAACATTGTAAACAAAGAACCCCTCTCGGCTGGCATAAGGTCCCGGTCTTCGTTCTACCACCTTGGTAAGATCTCGCATTGTTTGTACGTGAAGTCCATGCCCAAGCACATAGCTCTTTTTTCTTCCTAGCATGCTTTAGTTACCCTCAGAACTTCTGCACTCCGTCACGTTGCGCAGCCGATTGTATCCACCCTAACCAAACAGATTTGTAGCTCTGAAGCAGTGCATGTTTCTAACCATATCTTACTTCACCTCTCATTTACTGTCTAGCTTTCTTGCATTATTTTTTATCTTATTTACCTTCAAGCATCATCTTGTATTACTATCGCATTTATGTTTCTCATGTTCAGCATCACTTCGTATTACCATTACATCTCTACTTTATTCATTATTTCACATTATTGTTGCATTTTTACAGTTTCTTTCTTTTTCCGTTGTATCTACTCATAAGCACTATCTCACAATTCGTACAATTTATATTGCAAAAGGCTATATTGATGCTGATGTAAGTCATGTCTGATCGACCAAACTATTCAGGGCACCCCGTGTTAGCACACACCCATCACCGCCCTCCCATGGGCATGGGGTTGGAACTGTTGTGTCCGCTGACCCCGGCGTTCTTCCAGCCGTCAATGTTTTCGATCACTACAGCATTGTGCTCCACCTCTTGATGGTCTCTGTTCTAAGGACCGGTACCAGCTCTTTACTTCCTTGATGAGTGTCCTAGGAAACAACTTAAGTTTATACCACTCGTTTTCTATGTTTTGCAAGGCACAGGCATTGTGGAATGCCTATAAATGATGTTGCGAATCAGCATTGTATCCCCCCTCAAAGCGTGGGATGTTGTTCATATCTAAACGCCTGATCCGACTATCTTTTAAATGCCTTGTGGGAATTCTAACTACCTCCATTATATCAAGCATACTTTAGGTTTCAAGTAGGGGCTCATCATGATCATCTCTTTCATGATGCCTATGATGTCTATGTTGTTCCCTACTTTCCCTTCGTTCATGCCCTTTTGCTCTCTCTTGACTCTTTTGTCGAGGTCTCTCATTTTTCTTACCTTTATCCTCTCCATTGTGCTCGTCATGATTACGCCCTGATGTGGAAGGAGAGGGTGAGTGATGTGAAGAAGGGGAAGAAGAAGGAGAACCATGGTCGTGGTGATGTTTTCTACCTTCTCTTCGGCTGCTTTGGCCCCGATCGTGGTGAAAATCTAAGTGCCCGTCCTTGTCTTTTGTTGTTGTTCCCTCTATGAACAGCTGGTGTTCACAGGAATTAGAACCAGGGTTGTGTATCGTTGAGCATAGGTTCTAATAGCCAACCTCCTTACCATCGTTAGGAGGGGGAACATCTCTTGATAGAGAACCCGTTGTGAGTGGTTCACCATCTCTAGTTTCACTTAGGACGTGTGGGACCTCCTTGTCCTTCAATAGTGTATGTTGGCTCTCCTACCTTGCATCCCTCATACGTTGTAGATCTATGGGATGGTAATCCCTCACATCAAAATTTAATACAAAATATTTAGCATATAATTTTGTCATGCCAATCTGTGCCAAGGCATGGAGAAGCATGTTAGGAACCACATGATCCGGAGGTAACATGATGTTACCTTGCAAATCTCTCTAGCACAACTGTTCATCTTGATGGAAGATAAAAGTAAAATTAGGAATATACTCATCGGGATGAGTATATTCCACCCTATATTGTTGAGGAACCGGTTGATTTAGGCTATGTGTTTTTTATTACCAACTGTCTTTTGTATTATCCCTAGGTGATGTGCTCTTATGAGAAGAAGAAGAAGACATGATGTCTTATAGGTGTGCTAATTTTACCGTTATATAAAATTTTTCTTATTTGATTAACCCTAAGGTTTGTTTAAGCTCCCAACGATGTAGATGATCTCTTATGTCCTACTTAGCGCACAAACACTTAGTCCTTGGAAACGGGGCCAATGATGAGTGGCGAGGTACCCCCTACACTCAACCATACGAATACGAGCATAGCACACACAATCTGGTTGAACTCTGTAGACTAAATGCCTACACGCCTCATGGAACACTTAAGGTTAACCATTCGTTGTCTTCCCAGACTTACTTGTAGTTGTCACGGTGTATGGTTAAGTAAGTCTGAGGTATATGATTTTTATAGCTTTTTATGTTTTATGTCTCCTATGCTAACAAGGTAAAGGATTGAAAAACTAATTTCTAACTCTAACTAATGACTAAGTCTAAATTACCTAGCATTAGCATTCGTTCCCACTTACTGTACACACCCTAAAATGATGCAACCGCGGCTACCAAACGCTAATAGTTGTTGGGATCACCATGCGTAACACACGTGCTCGAAGTGGTCGTACTGAGGCACTTAACTATGAGGAAAGGGTTGAGAGAATCTAATCTAGCCTAAGTGTGATGAGCAGTCAATTCCTTGACTAACCGTACACATCCTTCGTGTACGACTACCACTGGGATTACCAAGTGCAGATCCTAAATACGCCACTGGGTTACCAAGTAGTCACACTAGATGCTCGTAATCAAGTCGTACTCATTCCACATTCTAGGAGTTTAAGGGTGAGAGAGAAAGTAATAAATAAAATCCTATTCCATGCACTACAAGGTTTATCTAACAAGTTCATCTTTATTTCCGTACATAACTTGTGTTCAGGTACAATGTTACTCGAATAAAGATCCATTCACTTTAGGACTCCTATTGCGGGCACATGGAAAATATTCTATCTCTGGAATGATCAATCTACCAGAGTTTTCCTACTTCTAGCCTAGGATGAGGAAACAAGGGAGAGCCGCCTCTTATTTATAGACTTGGCGGCGGACCGTGATATCGTAGCCTATGTGATATTGCATCTCATCAAAAAATATAGATTAAGTGATTGGAAAAAATAGGAATCTTCAAAAGAAATTTAACTAACTTTGATAAAGTTAGCTGAAGTTCTTTTATGATAACCAATTAAAATTTCATACACAACCCAACCATTTTAACATTCACAATAGCAAACACATACTCATGTTTACTTTGTTTCATAACCACTAAGTCTATTTGGAGGTATCTAGGCCTTGGTGTTGCCAGAGACCACTAACCATCTAAATCCTATTTGAAGAAAAAATTTACATTCCATGACCCCAGTCACGAGACATGGAGGCCCTCAACATTGGCAATCCCAAATGGTCACCAACAATATCAAACTCGTGGGTCCCATTCCTAAATACCAATCATCTGCATTGAAGATCCCATTAAGATCAAATTACACTCAACTCTTATAGAAACTCCTGGAAGAGATAAGGAAGACTTTAGACTTAGGATTAAATTAAGGCTTAAGACCTCCACTAAATCTAGAAGGAATGAATCAAGGAGTCATGGAAGGAGAACCAACCAACATCATTATCCAACTCCTTCATCTTATTCCTCACATTTAGCTATAGATTTTGATAAGTGAGAATGAAGACTGAGGGATTATGATGGGGAAAGAAAAAGGGATCATGAGAGACATGCATATATAATAAGGTATCCTACTAAAGAGAAAAATGACTATAATGATCGAAGGGAAAGGATTAGATGAGAAGAAAGAGAGTATCACAATCATTAGAGGGGTTACTACTATAACAAAGCTCATGAACCCAAAGACTATGAAGAATCCGTACTAGCCACTTGAAATATGATTAGCATTAGGAAAGTCATGTATATTCCTACCATGAACATAAGGGATAGTCGCATCAAGTGACTAGATATGAATAATATTCTAAAGTTTGAAGGTGGATACAATGCAAATCCACAACAACATCTTCAAGCCTTCCATGATGCTTATGCCCTACAAAATATCAAAAAGGACTTGTTGAAATTAAAGTTGTTTCTTAGAACATTGAAAAAGAAAGTAGAGAGCTGGTATAGATTCTTAGAACTAGAATCAATTCAAAAATGGAGTACCATGAGAGAGCTCTTTAATGACAAGTATCAAATCTATTCTAGAGTGCCTAACTTAAGAAAACAAATCTAGTGATGGAAACAAGGAATACATGAATCCCTTGATGCATCCATGAACACGTATTATTCATTATTTCATAGATGCAAGCCAAGGACTTTGTCTCAAAGAAAAAAATTCATACATATCATTGATGGGATAAGGAACAAAACTAGAGAAACTCTTGGGATATATGACACAGGTAGACTATTCGAAATGATAGCTCATTGAAATCAAAGACTCACTAACCAAGTGGCAAAATAAGAATGAGAGCTAAGAAAAATAGAATCAGTATAAGAATACAACAAAGATCAAACAATAAGGAAAAGGATGTAAGAATATGTGAGTTACAAGAGGAAGAAACTCTGGAAGATATGATCCAACAAAAGACTCTACCAATTCAAAAATCAATTAATGACATTAGAAAAAAAGTAGAGAAAATGTGGGATTTTGTACATGAAAAATTTGCTATAGCACTGATGATAGTAGAGGAAAATACTGAACAAGCTCTAAGTAGAAGCAAAGATAAGAAGAAAATAAGTGATAGTAGAGGAAAATACTGAACAAGCTCTAAGTAGAAGCAAAAATAAGAAGAAAATAAGAGACATTGAACATGAAAACTACAAGAACAAAGAAAAAGTTGCTACAGTAGAGGAATTAACATACTTTAGATCAGAAGATTATCAAGAATGTAAAGTGTGCCAGTATGATCATCCTAAGGGATGTTGCCCTATTATGAACCACTTACAAGAGTTTGGGGCATATGTACTTATCTAAACTTTTTCAAGAAATAAATACTTGGGTGGTTATCTTATCCATAAGGTAATTTTTGATAGACCTACTAGCAAACATACTTTTCAAGCAAGGCTTATCCTCAACCATAGGAGCAATGCCAGCAACAATGGCAACAACTATAAGCATGGGGAATGCCACCACTAAGACAATAGTATCCATACAAGCAACGTGATTCCTATGGATACTATGTTTAACACTTAATCTCTCTTGGGAACACTTTAGTCCATACCTCTTCCTCCTACTATCCACCAAAATATCATCTACCCATTACTTTATGTATGGGTCTAAACTTTTACATAACCAAACCAATAGTTGGCTCTTCAATCCAAGCTCCCAACACATTACCATTGGTACCACCACCAATCATGCAAGGAGAACTACAATCACAACCACAACAAAAAAGTAGTACTAGGGTAGTTGGTGTACAAAGAGAGGATCATACCAAAAATACTCAAGGTAAAACTAGAAAATGTTCTATTTTCAAGACAAGTTTAGAAAAGGTTGGTAAGTAAGAGCTCCATCCAATCAAGTTCCTGCTATGATAGATCCTCCTTTCCATAACAACCAAACCAAAATATTACAACTTTCATGCTAACTAATACTATATCAAATTGGATAAAGGTAGGAGTGCTTCCCAAGAAGAGAATAGATCCTAGAAATCCTTTGATTTATTTGCAAATTTCTAAAATTTATCATGCAAAGCTCTACTAGACTCAGGCTCTAAAGTTAACTTGATATCTCAAGAAACATACAATGCATGAAACCTAGTGTTATTAAAGAAGTGTAACATAGGACTAGAGCTTACAAATCAATTGGTCATCATTCCTTTGAAACAAATAGAGGATGCAATGACCACTATCAATGAATGGTCTTATCCAATAGATTTTCTTATGATCAATGTGAAGAATGATAACAAGAACTTTTCTATTATTATGGGAAGAGGATGACTTAGTATAATTGATGCTAAGCTAGAAATGAAAGACTTATCCTTAAAAATTTCTAAGGAAAATGAGCAAGGTGCTATAGATACACAAAAATTTCCTTGCATTACTTACAATAAAAAAGGATGCAGTTGTAGACAGAAAGTTGTTTGATTCTTACACCAACTCACAATAAATGTAAAAAAAAGTGTGCACACAAAAAGAAATAATGGTTACTAAACCAAAAGACACCTAGTGATTAAGAGATGAGAACATAAAACTACCCAAGACATGCATGGAATAGGAACTCCTACCCTAAGAAAATAACCTAAACCAACAACTTACAAAAGGATGTCCTAAATCATGATCATACACCAATAACAAGTAGTGAATATGGAGATTCTAAACCTGATATTAAGAATAAATAAGAACACATAGTTGGATCTTTTGAAATGAAAAGACCATATAGTCCAAAAAATATGTATCTCCAAAAGATCAGATTTTGATTTTTATCAATGTCACATGAGATAATAAATTAAAAACCTAGAGTGTATGACCTTGCAAATCTAGGGCCCATTTTCCAAACACTCACCCATGCATTCAATCATGGGGGAGATGCCCTATCTTGACTTAGGAATTGATAAGTGCTTTTCAACTTTTTTGTTTTATAATTTTTTGGTTAAAATTTTTGTTATATGTTTCACATTTCTTACCAATTTTTTTAACATTCTTTGATATATTTTCCATTCTCATATACCTTTTTCATTTCTTACTCATTTTTCATTATTTAACATCTTTGAAATTCTTCATACATTTTTCCATGATTTTTACTATCTTTCATGCACATATTTTGGTTGATTTTTCTAATAAAGTATAAAGGAATGAAACAAGATGTAGTCTAAACAATGAGAATTTCACCCTATGTTATCAAATCATTAGAGGACTAATTATGTGTAGTGAAACCACATCATCTATCTAGTCATTTTAAATAATAAAAGATTCTTACCATGGACATAATGACATTTTTTTCATAATAAAACTAAAATAAACTTGTGATCATTATGTTTGGATAGAAAAGTGAAGAACCAAGTGGAAATGAAAAGCATGCTACATCATGGATATTTGTGGATTCTCTAAGGCTACTACTATAAGTATTATCCTACTATTAAGTTATATTATTTACTTGATTTCTAACAAAAAATGAAAGTATGTCTAAAATAAATGTTGTGTTACCATGTCACTAGAAAGACATGTTATTCATGCCTGAAGGTAGTCCTTTGGTAATGTTGACATAGTAATAACATAATAAATGCATAGAATAAAAATTTATGGGTGTTCCACTAGAAAGACATGTTACCCATGCTTGAAGGTAGGTGGCTTCTTAGATATTTCAATGTTTCTTGGACTTGCATTGGTTACAGGGCTAGAGAGACATGTTACCTATGCCTGAAGGCACTCCTCTATCTAATGGCTAAGTCTCCTATAAACAATAAAGTGTGCTATTAATAAACTTCTTCCTTGAACTTCTTTGCCATGTGTTAATACTCCTTGTAGTTATGATAGTCTTATGGGTATTATTTTTGGAATGATACAATGTGATGTCACTGATAAGTGGTATGGACTTAGTTTGGATCTTGGATGAAAGGGCTAATGATTACTTTAACCATATATTGCACACAAAATTCATTATGCCTTTGGTAAGACACCTCATGGTCCATTTTCTACAATCCCTACTACTCCCATTTCACCTCACTATTATAACTAATCATAATTTAATGGTTTTGAATAATATAGTATTATTTTCTTATTGAGAAAATATTAACATGTGTGTCTTGGAAGACAATTATGTTTTACATTCAACTCCTTGAGTACCTATGGACACTTGTAGGTGTAGTTATACAAGGGTACTAAGGGTTGGAGCCTACTTTAGGGATGATCCACTTGTATAACTCTTATTATTCATACCTAATGACCAATTCCACATCATCTTGTGCCTCCAAAACACTTAAATTATCATTGTTACTTTCCTGTCCACTCATCTTCAATCATACATTTGGTAATTTTTACCAACCATCTTCTATAAATTTAATTGACTTACTTTGCATAAATTCTTTCCTACATACAATGTTGACAACAACTCCTTACATTCTAAGCATCACCCATGATCAATAATTCTTTAAAACATCTTTATACCTTTTGTACTATTAATTCTACTTAATTTTTCCATCAAATATTTCTTCAAATATTGAATTTTTTCAAGATGATATCGTAGATACAATGTATGATGCCCTGCAACATCACATCAATGATGTCATATCTATAATTTATCTTATAGATTCCTATATATACATGTGAGGAGTTAGAAATTTTTTATTTCCTTCATTTAAACAAGATGGATTCATGCTATTTTTCTAACCCTTTGACATCAAAATTTTAGAGCTTCATAACTTCCTCACCATAACTCTAATTTGTGGAGTAACCAACTTAGTTATGGGGGAGAGTGTTGTGCATAGTTTTTGTGATTTGTGCCAAATTTTTCTAAAATATAGAAGAGCATTTTCAAGATAATAAGAATTGATTACATTTTAACAAAATAACCAAATAAAGGCTAATGAAGTTAACAATCCTTCCTAGTTAATCATTCAAATACACATTAAAAAACAAATCAACAATTGTGAGAGATCATAAAGAACAAACACATTAAGAAAATAAAAATTAAGGGTTTCTTTTTAGAATTTTCCTAACTTTGCAATTTTAATAAGAGCTAAAAAGTAATAACAAGGATAGATCTTGATCAAATCCAAGAACCTATGAAAGAATTATGAACCATTAGGAACTTTTTAAAAAAATCTTGGATAATCATAGAAGAATTCTTTATGATTATAGATGGCTTCTAAGATACCTATAGCCAAAGGACTCTTACAAAAAAGGAGTAAGAAATCCAAAGGAAGAGGATAAGCTAGAAAGGAAACCCCACAAGCTAGGTAAGAGGCCCAATCTTGCAACATCCATCAACCTACACTTGCAACAAAGCAATCCACATAAGCTAAAGCTAATGCATCACTTGTTGAGGAACAAGAACAACACCTCATGCTATTGGATGAGTGTCTCCAAGCCATCCAAGAGAAATCTAGCATGTTGACAATCATAGTGGAATTAAACTTTGAACTATTCATGGAGTTCAATCCTACTAATGTTCATGAGCAACTCCAAGCCTTTCCTCTTTAGCCCACACTCTCATGCAATAGTAAATGATGTCTAGGGGAAGTATATCAATTTTGAAAGAATAAACATGATGATGCTACAGTCAAGATTGAAGGAATCATAGTATCATATTCAGTTGAGGCAATAACTAAGTTACTTAATCTTCCCAATGTTGGAGCCAACATAGCTCAAATCTCCATCAAGTTCAACATAAAGGTAAAGAAGTTATGGCTACAGAGGACCTATAAGACAAGTGAAAAGGAGTATAGTAGATTTTCCATCACAAAGAAGATCTAATTCAAAATTGGAACCTACCATCTCTTTTCGACTAAAATATTAAACAGAATTTCCACCTATGCTACTAGAGAAAACACCATCCTCATGAGGAAATTATAGGCTAATATTGCTCATTTGTTAATTTTGGAAATCCAAAGGAGGTTTGAAGAAAGGAAGATAGGAAAACTTACCTTACCATTTCCTTTTCTTATCAAAATATTATGCCACAAAGCAAAAATTTTGGGCTACACAAATGATATCATCTGTAAAGCCTAGAATGCTTCTTATGCTATAATTTCAAAACTAGTTTCATCCAAGTAGATTCAAGTGGAGAAACTAGTAGACACTAAGAGAGCAACCAAGTCTACACTATCAAAAAATCTACTAGCCACAAGAATAGAGAAAGCAAGACCCATTAGATCAACATTACCGACTGATAGACCAAGACCAAATGCTTCACTAGCACAACAAGATTACCATCCTCTATGAGCCACTTACAATAGATAGATAAAACAATGAGTTGGGAAAGCGAAAAGCTCTTTAGCATATATAGGATGCAATAAAATCAAAAAAAAACTTACAGTATTAATAGGACTTGCTAGAGGTCAAATCTCATTACAAGTAGGAGAAAATGAGAAATGAACATAATAGAGATCTAGGAATGTTGCATCCTTTTAAGTGACATTAGAAACAAGAGAAGGGGCCATAGTAGTAATGATGCAATAGAGAAAGAGACTTTTAATGTTTCTATTATGTCTAGTTGATATGACTAGAGCAAGAGATGTTGAAATCATAGCCAAAATGTTCATAGTCCCACAAGAGCATGAAGATATTCTAGATTAACTATTGTAGACTAGGCAAGTGATGCAAAATCTTTTTGATATCTCCAATGATATCATTGTAGTGTAGTTTGAACTTATTTCAACTAAGGACAAGTTGATTAATGAAGTGCAAAGACTATAAGTAGAATTAGCTACATTAAAAGCAAAAGGTAGCGCCATGCATAATACATTATGCCTAATCAACTAGAAAACCTTAGGAATAAATAGATGAGCCAACTAATAACCAAATATGCCCAAATGAAGATAGATAAGAAAAAGGAAACATGGAACACCTCAATGGTAGGAGCACATACCTATGCTCATGCCAAAGTCTTAACTACTTTGGAAGAAAAAATAAAACAATTCTATTAAAAATATGAGGTTGACTAACATTGAGAAGTAAACAAATTTACTAGAAGAAAGTATTCATTAGCTAAAGAAGCAATTTTCTAGGGTCAACCTTGACATGAGAAAAGTGGCTAGAGTGAACAAGATCCTACCAATGGAAGAATTCTATGCAATATGCCAAAAATTAGCTATTGAAAGCAGCAAATAGTAGAATGAGGCCAAGAAAAATGATTTCTTGAAGGAACACTTCAAGGATCAAGTGGACATGTACAATCAAATCAATTAGAAAGATATCCAGATGGCCAAAGCCAAGATTAGCTCAATCAAAATATAAATATTTTACTGATAACCAATCTTTGATAGGCTTTCCCACATGCACTAAGCTGAAATCAAGAATAAAGAGTTGCAAATAGATGATATTATAGAGTACATGAGATTAGAAAATCTTTGATATGCTAATCTAGTCATGTCAATAGCATGCAGACCTAGAACAAAATTGGAGCAACAAGTGACTGTAGTTTTTGCATTATATGAGGACTTTATAGATAGAAAGGATGCACAACAAAAGCTTAACATTTCTGATGAACCACAATATCCTGTCCATAATATCGCGTTTGCAATATCGAATCAACCATGTGATGTCGAATACCCAATATCGCGGTCTGCCTCCTTGCCTATAAATAAGAGGCGGCACCCTTGGTTTCCACATTAGAAGTTAGTCCCTTAGCCAAAATCTTGCCTTTTTTCCCTCCAGAGTTAGAATTATTTCTAGGTGCCCATAGTAGGAGTCATAGAGTGAACGGATCTTTATTCGAGCATTGTGTACCTGAGCACACTTTGTGTACAGCAATAATGACGAACTTTATGATAAACCTTGCAGCATACAAAATAGATTAATTAGTGTTAATTGTTATTTAATGCTTTCCTAGTTAATTAATGATTTCTCTCACCCTACAACTCTCTTAGTTAAATACACTTAGTACGATTGCTTCGAGCATGCATGTAGTAACCTAGTAACAATTAGCGTTTGGCAATCCCAGCAGCGTTGCACTGGCTCAGGATGTGTATGGCAAGTGGAAATGGATACTGGTGTTAGGAGTACTTAGAAACTAGTTAATGAATAGTTAAATTAGATTAGTTACTTATTTATCTCTCTCACCATCCTTACTAGCGTAAGACATACAATACATAAAAACCATAAAAATCATATGCCTCAAACTTACTTAACCATACAACCGTGACATACAAGTGTAAGTTTGGGAAGATAACAATTAACCAACCCGTTATCATTTCACAAAGGTGCATAGGTACTTAGTCCTTAGAATTTGACCAGATCGTGCGTGAAATGCTCGTATTCATATGGTTAAGCATAGGGGTACCTCGTCGCTCATCATTGGCGCCGTTGCCAGGGACTTAGTTGTTTGTGTGCTAAGTAGAACTTAGGAAATCATTTACATCATTGGAATGAACCATTAGGGTTGCTTAAGAAAAAGATAATAATATATTACACACTGAACAAGACAAGATATCTTCTTCTTCACACAAAAGCACTTCACCACCTCAGACTAACACAAGAAGCAATCAGCAGTAGGATGCACATAACATTGATCCGCCAATCCCTCAATAGTTTCGTGTAGTATATATTCATCCCAATACATATGTACCTGACTTCACCTTTATTCTTCACCAAGAAAAATAGCTATGTTGGCATGACTTGGAAGGTAACATAGTATTACCTCCCGACTGTTCAGTCCCAAGTATGCTTCTTCATGCTCTAACACAAATAGGCATGCAACACTTACACGCAGAGTACATTACGCAAGACTACAATTCGAGAGACTATCATCCCATAGAAGTGCAACATCAAAGGGATTTACAACAAGAGAGACACCATAAGTCCTTGAAGGGAAAATGGTCCAAGGATGCCCCCCATGTTTTAAGCAAAATTGAGAGTGATGAACCTACCTCAGGTAGTCACCCACATAACGATATTCCTCCCCTTGACTTTGGCCAAGGGTTTGTGTATCAGAACCTTCATTCTACTATTCACAACCCACGCGTTGATACCAACAGACACAAAGTGTCCGAAAAAGGAACAAAGACAAATGACAAAGGTGGGCATTCTGATTGCAATCATGATCTAGGCAAAGACCACCAAAGAGAAGGTAGTAGACACCATTATGGTGGCGGTTCTTCTTCTTCTTCACCTTCATTGTCCCCTTCACCCTCTCCTTCAGTGTCCGGATGTAGCCATAGAGAAAAATATCATGAGGATAAGGGCAAGCAAAGTGGAAGTCACAGATGAGACAGCCAAGACAGAGAATGAGGACACTTTAGGAAATCATGTCATAGAAGAAGGGAGAGTAGGGAACCATGTAGGCACCATAGACGCTACAAATGAGATGATCATGATGAACCCATACTCGCCACATGAAGCATGCTAGATATAACTAAGGCTGTGAGAGTTCCAACCAGGCACCAAAAAGATAGTAGGATCAAGAAGTTAGACATGAGTAACATCCTCCAATTTGTAGGGGGATATAACGTTGATCCTTAAAATCACTTACAAGTATTTCATGATGTGTGTGCTTTGCAAAACATAGAAAACAAGTGGCAAAAACTTAAGTTGTTCCTACGGACACTAATAAAAAAGGCTGAAAGCTGGTACCAGTCCTTAGAACCAGAATTCATTTATAGGTGGAGTACTATGTTAGAGTTATTCAACAATAAGTACCAAACGTACTCCTGGGTGTCTAACCTGCAAAAGCAAATCCAAGGATGGAAACAAGGAATTCATGAACCCTTGGATGCTTCAATGGGCCGTTATTATGCACTATTACATTGTTGTCCTAGCCATGGTTATTCGTAGTGGGATCAACTACGCCATCTCATAGACGGGCTTAGGCATGAAACGAGAAGAACCCTTGGGACTTATGCCCAAGGAAGGTTATCTGAGCTTAGATCCCATCAAATTCATAGGCTACTAGATCAAGTTGCTAAGGAAGAAGGTGAGCTACAAAAGAGAGAGTGTGTGTGGAAGAATATAACCGAGATCCTTCCCTCTAGAAGAAGGGAGTAAGATTTTGTAAGGATGAGGAAGAGTCACCACTCGAAGAGATGGTGAATAGGAAAACCTTCCCTATTCAAAATTTAGCATCAAAAGTATTGGTAAAGGTAGACCAAATGTGGGACTCCTTGGATAGTAAGTTTCAAACTGCTCTCAAAGTAGTAGAGGAGTTTAGAGAGTGAGGTAGTGATCATGACAAAAGGAAAAAGAGAGAAGCAGAAAATGCACGTAACAAGGGTAAGGATAAAGTTTTTATTATTAAAGAGGTTGTGGACTCAGATACAAATGATGATAGTGGATGTGAGATCTATCAATATGACCATCCTAAGGGATGTTGCCCTATGATCTCACATTTGTAAGAGTCTGGGGTGTATGCACTTAATCCATGTTTAAACAAAAGGTAAACATCCCGACGGTTACCTTATCCACAAGGTAACCAAAGGAAATTCCACCAACCTTTAACGTATTATCCAAATGGAATTCCACCACAACCAATTGAGCAACATCAATAGTGGCAACACCCATAATCATGGGGAATGCCACCACCAAGGCAACAATATCCTTACCAGCAACCTGACCCATATGGATATTACGTGCAACATCCAATCCCTTCACGTGACTCTGTTGGTCACGTTACTCCTCAGCATCACTACCAAGCCCACGAGTACTATAAGACTCCCTCTCCTAGGGGTGACATTCCACAAGTGTACCATCCTTCCAATCCAGCCACATCTCTCCCACAAATAGCTCCATTACCACCTACTCCAGCAATGCAAGGTGAACTCCCTGCTCAACCATAGTAATGCAATGCCACAAAGGTTGTTAATCCTCAACCTACTATTGTTTCTGACAACCGTATGAAAAAAAAAGATCTTTCTTTAGAACCAATAGTCCAACCAAGCCTTTGCAACCCCAAGTGGGTGAGTCTTTGGACATCTCTGTATCAACTAAAGCTTCAGAGCCCCCTTCAAACTTAACACCACATTCAACACATACAGTCATGTTAACACATGTCGTTACTAATTGGATCAAAGCTGGCCACCTTCCCAGGAAATTCTCTGATCCTGGGAGTCCCCTAATATATCTACAAATCACTGGAAATGAGCCATGAAAAACTCTTTTGGATTTAGGTTCCAGTGTCAACCTAATATCCCAAGAAATGTATAAGGCCTGGAACCTACCCCCATTAAAAAAGAGCAATGTCTGTTTAGTTTTAGCTGACCAGTCCATCACTGTTCCCTTGGGATTAGTGGAGGACATTGTTACCACTATTTGTGGGTGGTCGTATCTAGTTGACTTCCTAGTGATTCAAGTGAATAACAGTAAGGAGGACTTCCCAATCATAATGGAAATGGCATGGCTAAGCACTATCTATGCGTGCCTAGGAATCTACGATCTTTCCCTAGAAATATCTAAGGAAAATACTTTCAAAAAGATCGAGAAGAAGAAGGTTCCATGCATCGCATATAGTCACACAGGGTGCAATTATGTGTAGAGATCATGGGTTGTGCAAAGTTTAACATTACCTACATGCAATCAGTGTGCACAAATGATCAACATACAAAGGTGCCTGTATGCAACAATCACATGACAAGAAGACACCCAGTGGCTGATAGCTGATCAAAAAAGCAACTCACTTATATGCATGGAACTAACTGAGGGTTTGACTTGCACTTACATAGATAGCATAGATGCATTAAAGCAAGTCCACCGCTAACTTCCCAGTCCCAACTTAGAAAACATCAACTAGGAGAAGTTGGAAATTCCTAAGAAATTCAAACAAGAGCCCCTACAACTAAAACCATTGCCCACTGGTATGAAATACACATTCCTTAAGAATGTAAAATCGGTAATCATCAATGCAAGACTTACCCCGCAACAAAAAGAGAGTCTTCTAAAGGTAATAAACAAGTGGTCAAAAGCCATTGCCTAGTCATATCCAGAATTGACTAGAATAGATCCTAGGATATGCTAGCATAGGATGTACACTAACTCCTCCATGAAGCCTCGAAAACAACCACAAAGGCAATTGAACCCAAAGTTGAAGCAAGTAGTAAAAGAAGAAATTGAATAGCTTCTAAAGGCTAGTTCATATACCCCATTACTGATAACAAATGGGTTATCCCCTTAGTAATCATGCCTAAAAAGGGAGGCAAATGGAGGGTGTGCATAAATTTTAAGCTACTAAACATGGCAACATTCAAGGATCACTTTCCGTTGTCATTTGTTGACCAAGTCTTAGACACAATCGCAGGGCATCACTATTATAGTTTTCTATATGGCTATAGCGGATACAACCAAATACAAATAGCCCTAGAAGACCAAGCCAAAACTACGTTCACTAGTCCTTAGGGAACATTTGCATACAAAAAAATGTTGTTTGGCTTGTGCAATGCCCCTGCAATGTTTCAACACTTAGTTCTAAGCATATTCCAGTAGTAGATAGGAAATGGTATGGAAGTCTTTATGGATGACTTCTCTGCTTATAGAGCAAGCTTTGATCAAGCCTTGGACTGATTAAATAGAGTGCTAAAAAGATGTGTAGAAACTAATTTGAGGCTCAATTAGCAAAAAAGCCATTTGATGGTCCAAGAAGGCGTAGTACTTGGGCATAAAATTTCACATGCAGGGATAGAGGTATACCCTGAGAAAATCAAAGTCATCTAAGTGTTGGCACATTTGGCCATTTCATGGAATAGTAAGATTCATTTTAAACATTATTGTAAGAATGGGAGAGTGTAAATGTGTTATTTCATACCATTGGTATGGGATCTAAGAGAGACCATAATATTATTGGTGGAAATAATGATGCACATATGAAAGGTAGTAAGTAGAAGATAGCAAGAGACAATGTGCCAATGGTGAATGAATTGACAAGCAAGGAATTCTTCATTGTTAGAAATACATTCAAGAATTGATCATTTGGATACTGGTAAAAAAAATAAGAGAAGAGCACTGGAAATAAAAAATTGGGAAATTATCAGTAGATGTTTGCAAATGGACAAGATATTATTAACGGTAAATACAATGATCTAAACTATGGTATTGCTCATGCTTTGGAAAGGAGACGTGTTGGTACTGATGTAGAGAAGTGCTAAGGTTTGTTCATCTGTAATGGCTTCTGTTTTTACGCATAAACCCGACTATTTTCTTTGGCCCCAAATCAGCGACGCCCCTGCCGGGTGCATTGTGCCAAAACCTTGCAGGGACGTGGATTCAAAGACAGCAGAAAGAAGAGCTCTCATGGTCGTTGCCACTTTCAAAATAGAAACAATTTCAGTTTTAAAATTTTTCCACCAATATGCAGCTGATCCACCCGCCTTCGACACCTTCCTGGACGTTCTCTATGTTTTGCAATGCACGCACTGTGTGGAGATTTTTCTGGCTGTTACAGGGCCATTCTTAACTTACCATACCAAATGCCTTCATTCACTGATACTCTGATCCATGGCACATTCGCCCTTGACTCTGCAATCAATAGCAAAAATTTGGAGGACGATCCATAGAAACAAAAAAAATGCAGGAAGCCCTAAGCAAATTTGGGGAAAACAAAATAAATTCCAAGCAACTAAAACCCTATATTTAGGACCATATGTTCAACACATCATTTTTTCTTAAGATCTTTCTCCTCCACTCTTCAGCAATCAAACACCACATGGCAATGATGCCAGATGTAGCGGCAGAGCCTTGTTCCACAGTGGCGGTTGATAATGATTTTTGGCAAGGGTGGGATATTTTGGAAATATTTGCTAGCAATTCCAAGCCTGGCACCTTTGCATTTGGACCTGATGTTTTGGATTTTAATTTTTGTTTCCAACCATTTTCATATGGGTGCAAGTGCACATAAATTATTTATATAAATTCACATAGATAAGCTACCATCAACATCTATACCAAGGTAGATATTATACCATCACCTTGTTCATAAAATTACTAAGGGCTTCAATAGTATTCTTAAAAATCTTAAACAAGTAAAAATGAAAAGCTATTGGAGCTATAATTTTAAACAATTATATAGAGCTATTGGAATTATTTTTCATTATTCACAAAAGCAATATTAAATATCTCCTAACTTCCTAACTTCCTAAGTTAATACTTCCTAACTTGTTGGGCAAGTTACTTGGGAGAGAAGTTAGGTAAGATATTTTTGAATATGTAACTACCTTTGAACCCTATAAAAAGGCTTCAGGGGTAAGAAGAAAAGGGGGGAAGATCATACTTTTGGGAGAAGACATTGACATCACACTTTGGAAGGCTACTAGCTAGCACTTGGGCTCTCACTTGGAGACACACTTTGAGTCTTTGGAGAAGAGCATTTGTAAAGAAGAAAGTGTGAAAGATTGCTTGTAAGATGACTTGCTAAAGAAAAGATTTCAACCTCTTTTTCAAGGTCCTGTGAGTTATGTCTTTTATTTTTTATTTTATTTAAATTGTTTAGCTAGTGGTTTAGATAGTATCATCCTTGGCGAGTAATTTTGGGATTTTTAGATTGCTCTTATTGTTCTTGTTGCCCGATAGAAAATTTCTGTTAAAATGTTTCCATAGAAGCACTTGTGTTTAAAAGCCTTAAGAGCATTTTAGTAGTAAATTTTATTATTGTGCAACGTATAAGAACTGCTATTGAGATCGTTGTAAGAGAGCCTCTGTTGGTAGTCATGTCGTTGAACGATTCAATAGTCAAGAGGGTTCAGAAAATCTTTGGTATTTTGATGGGACCATAATAGCTTCTTTTTATCTTTAAAGTGAATCTCCATGGTATTTCAATCAGAAATTGTCAAGTCTTTTGAAGGTTTTCTTGAATGTAATTGTTGACATTCATTATCTAGCCAAAATGGAGTCTCGTACGTGGTAGTTTACGCAGCATTTTTTTTTTGGTAGCATAGTAGGATTGTCTTAAAGAAATTGCTTATTTGAGCCTTGGAAGTTTGAACAATTCGTAGTTATTGAATTTGGGATAGCTTTATTGTGAAGTGTTTACTCATGTCATTTTACCTTGTTTAAATATTTGAGGTCCACGCAAATCTACTTTCTTTTCTATCTATTTCCATCGAATTTTGCTCTATCTCTAGTTTTCTTGTGGAACTATCTCTTTCTCTGGGGAAAATTAGAAGTAGATTCACAGAGTTGTGCTCAAATTTTTTTGCAAAATTTTATTTGTTACAAGTAGGTATTATAAGGACCACGTAGACTAGGCAATTGAACAAAATAGGAACTCTCAACAACTCACAGTACTTGGCAAAGTTGGCTGAATCTCTTTAAGATAAGTCATTTGTAGTTTACACACAATGCAATCGTTTCATATTTCACAACCACATGTCATAACAGCACACACACATACTCACATTAACTACTGAGTCTATTTGGAGGTATCTAGGCCTTGGTGTTGCCAGAGACCAGCAGGCACCTAAATCCTGTTCGAGGACACTCGTTGGCGGTCGCATCCCAAATGGTCGCCAACACTAAGGAATCACCCATCAACTGAAAACTATCAAAGACATTCAGCCATTCCTTGGACACACTAGCTACTATAGGAGATTCATAGAGAAATTTTTGAAGATTTCCAAATCATTGGTAGAGTTAACAAAAAAGGATGTACCCTTCGAGTGGACTAGGGAATGCGAACTAGCTTTCCAAACCCTAAAACAGAAGCTAATAGAAACACCCATTCTACAAGCTCCTAACTAGTCCAAACCATTCCATGTCATGATTGATGCATCCAACTATGTCTTATTAGCCATGCTTACATAGTTAGATGACCAGAAATGCCCTTATTACATCCACTGTGCAAGTAAAAGTATAGCTAGTGCACAACTTAACTACACTACTACGAAAAAAGAATTAATGGCTGTAGTGTTTTCACTAGAAAAATTTAGACACTATGTATTGGGATAAAAAGTATTCATACACACGGATCATAATGCAATCCAGTTCCTCATGATAAGCCAATGGTAAGCCCCTATATTATATGATGGCTGGTAATCCTACAAGAGTTTGATTTAATGATGATCGATCATAAAGGCACTGAGAATGTAGTTGTCGATCATTTATCTTGGTTGTGCTAGGATAGAAAAGAGGATGAGTATCCAATTTTAGATCATTGCCCTAATGAGTTCCTCTTTGCCGATGTAGTAAATAACAAATCACCCATGGAGACAAACTGGTATAGTAGCATTCTTACCTATCTCCTTACCCAACAAACAACACAAGAGCTAGACCTTAAGAAGAAACAACAGTTTCTTCACAGAGCTTACTTTATGAAAATCAATGGACAACTTTACAAAGTATGTCCGGATGGCTTGGTTTGATGTTGTGTTCCCAATAGAGATCAACTACGAGTTCTCTAAGATGCTCATGAGGGCCCTTGTGGGGGTCATTATGCTAGGAAACAAACAATCATCAAGATCCTACTTGTAGGGTATTATTGACCTACCTTGTTTTGGGACACCCATTCAATTCGTCCAATCTTGTGAAAACTATCAACGTGATGGGGGAATGACTGCTAGAATGGAGGATCCACAACAATGAATTCAACTATTAGAACCCTTCAACATTTGGGTACTTGATTTCATGGGGTCCATTACACCAATGTCCAATGGAAAAGCTTACATCATAGTTGCCATAGATTACTTGACAAAATGGGCTGAAGTAGCTACTGTTAAAGATTGCATGTCATCTACAGCTACACAATTTGTTCAACAACCAGCATCAATAGGTTTGGTGTGCCATGTGCACTTATCTCAGACAATGGAACACACTTCACAAGTGCAAATTTTCAGAAGTTAATGAAATGCTTAGAGGTTGAGCACAAATTAACTACACCATACCACCCCCAAGTAAACGGTCAAGCTGAGGTCACCAACATGGAGATTACTATGATACTAACCAGAACCATTAGCAAGTATAGACAAGATTTGAGCACTAAACTGAATGATTCTCTTTGGGCATACGACTCCACATGGAAACTCCCTATAGGCTACTCTCCCTACAAGTTAGTGTATAGAAAACTTCCAATGCTTCCTATCCAAACTGAGCTCCGTACACTAGCCATGACATGTGACCTCAACCTTGACCTTGATCTAGCACAAAAACAAAGGTTGATAACTCTTAACTTGCTAGATGAGAACCGACTAGCTGCCTTGTCATCTAATGAGTTGCACAAGACATTCAATAAACAACGTCATGACTTGGAAATTAGAAGAATTAAGTACTAGCCAGAGATAAGGTTCTCTACTAGAACCCCACACATGTGTCACAATGTATCAATTTTCAAACATTGTGGGAAGGACCTTATATTATCCATGCCACCTTCCCTTCAGGAGCCATGACCATATATAAACCTAAGAGCCCAGATAAGAGACTGTTAGTTAATGTGCAACAAATAAAACCTTTCCATGAGTTTTGGACAGCTAGAACATATGCTACCTTTGTAGGTAGGCAACCTTGCTCATTATTTTGGATCTCCTCCTTCCAACTCAATCATGGGGGAGATGGCCACCTCTACTAATCATTGAAGACCCTCAATTATTTCTAAATTTTTTTTTACACATTTTTTATTTTACAAATTTATTTTTTGCACATTTCTTTAATTTTTCTTGTTTTTTTTACACATCGTTCATATTTTTACCATTTCTTTGTGTGATTACTTTATTTTTTTTTGTTCATCAACCAATAAGTGTTCATGATGGTGCATGAATAATATCATATTGATTGCTAATGTTTTGATTTTACCTTTGAAGTATGATGCTGATATTAAGGTATGGTTCTTTTGATTAAATAGGCAATGAGTCCACATCATTCATACATCCATAAAATCCTATGATCTCCCTTGGCTTAGAACTATACAATCCCTTTCTCTAATAAAACTATTAACGAACTGGTGGCTGGGTATTTCTCAAACTAAGGAAGGACTCAAGGGATGAAAAGGGTGTGACTTCAAAGGGATTCAATGCATTTGAGTGCTTGGATGCTTTTTCCTTGGGTTTTTCACTAGTCTGACCATTCATCAAATCACCAAAAGTTGAGTACATAACAATAATTCTTTGCATGGTGTGATTCTTAGGCAAAAAATATAAAAAAAAAAGTGAAAAAACAATGAGAATTCAAGGCACGCCCCTTAGACACAATAATGAACTTGGGCTACATGCACTGGTTATGGTACTAGAAAGACATGTTACCCATGTCTAAAGGTTCCCTCTAACTAAGGCCCTTTCTCACTTCTTGATTCTCCATCTCACTCTCCTTGGAATGGTGGTGGCTTTTTGTAGAGGCATTCTTGTTGCTTCAAGAGGATAGGTTAGTCAAATGTGTTAATGCAAGGTCACTGAATGTGGTTTGTTAAGCCTATATTTGGAATGAGTTCTACCCGATCACATTAACCATAAAACACACAAGGGACTTTACACAACGTTGTTCTTGGGTTTCCATTCCATTCTCTCCTCTCCACCTTTCTTTTCCATTTTCTACCTCATTATCAATTTTATCATTAGTCTATATCTTGGTTGATGCATTATCCTTCCTTGGTAATTTCTTGTGGGTAAGTTTTTAACTCCTGCTTACCAATGACATTCCTAGAGCCTACGAACTCTTTGGTTTGTGGGTCTACCAGGGAATCAAGGGCATGAGCTTGCTTTGGGGAGGACCCACTAACATTCCTTTTTGGTGCATTTGTTAACTTGTTTCCCTTAAAAATTTCTTGCAATCAACAATTTTTGTTTCATACCCATCCATGACATCCATTTTTATTGGCATTACCATTGTTACTTTTTCTCCACCTTTCTTATTCCTTATCCTTTTCCATCCAATCACGACTGGAGGTTTGCTCTTAGTCATGGGGGCCCAGGCATAAAATATTTCAATTTTTCCTAACCCCTACACCTTAGGTAGTCACCAGTGTTAAAACTCCAGAATCAGTATCTACCATAACCACAACTCAGCCAATGCACTTTACATCGAGGCAAGGTATCAACTACATTGTGATTTATCTACCCCTGCTCATTTTTGATTGTGTTGTATGTGCAGATGGTGATCATACAACAATGGATTAGGCTTGGAGGAAACACTTAGGAGGGACTGGAACTAGAACATTTATGAAAGGAGCAAGATTGGTGGCATGGCTATGGATAAACAACGGAAGGTATAATCTTAGCATTAGTAGCAACACATCTTCTTTTTTTTCTCTCTCTCCTTCTCTTCTAGCTACCAAATAAGGCTAGATGTCATTTATGTATAGTGTTTGCCTTTGTGGTCATGAACACTAATGTTGTCATGTATTGTATCGTTGATTCGTTCACCAGGCACGTTGAGTCTATCAACCTGCTCCACCGTTAATGGTCATTCAATTAATAATTCCATACCTTTCCAATATTTTGTAAGGAATGTGAGGACAAATTTTTATTCAATCATGGGGGTATGATGAACCATAATATCGCATCCGTGATATCGGATCAACCATGCGATGTCGGATACTCGATATCACAACCTACCTCCTTACCTATAAATAAGAGGCGATGCCCTTGGTTTCCACATTAGAAGTTAGTCCCTTGGCCAAACTCTTGCCATTTTTCCCTCTAGAGTTAGAATTATTTCTGCATGCCCACAGTAGGAGTCATAGAGTGAATGGATCTTTATTCAAGCATTGTGTACCTGAGCACACTTTGTGTACAGCAATAAAGACGAACTTTATGATAAACCTTGCAGCATACAGAATAGATTAATTAGTGTTAATTTTTATTTAATACTTTCCTAGTTAATTAATTATTTCTCTCACCCTACAACTCTCTTAGTTAAATACACTCAGTACGACCACTTCCAGCATGCATGTAGCACTTGGTAACCTAGTAACGATTAGCGTTTGGTAATCCTAGCAACGTTGCACTAGTTCAAAATGTGTACAATAAGTGGGAACGAATACTAGTGTTCAGAGTACTTAGAACTTAGTTAATGAATAGTTAAATTAGATTAGTTACTTAGTTATCTCTCTCCCCCTCCTTACTAGTGTAGGACATAAAACACATAAAAACCATAAAAATCATATGCCTCAAGCTTACTTAACCATACAACTGTGACATACAAGTAAGTTTGGGAAGACAACGATTAACCAACCTATTATTGTTCCACAAAGGTGCATAGGCACTTACTCCTTGGAATTCATCCAGATCATGCGTGAAACACTCATATTCATATGGTTGAGTGTAGGGGTATCTCGGCACTCATCAATTTCAAAATCTGAACTACAAGTGATCAAAGCTAGATACCAAGATCAAGAAGATGTTGCAATAAATTTGGCTAGGAAAATGACAAATTACCAAGAATTGACAAAGATAGCTAGAGCATTTGAAGAGAAAAGGAGACAATTCATGTCTTGGTATATCCAAGCCAATAAAATGTTCCAATAGTTACCATGCATATGGAAAGTATTGACTGTAGCAAACATTACTAAATTCACCTAGATGATACATGATCCAAGATTCATAAAGCCCAATGACAAAGGAAAGAAGCTAATGGAGGAATCATCACTTCCCAGAACATAAGACTACATCAAGATTTGTTGTTTAGTTTGTTTTATTTTATTTTATCTTGTCATGTGTTAATCATGTGATGCATGATAATTTTTTGTAAGCATCACTCAAACCACAATGCAGCATTCATATGAGAGTCAGTCATGTATATAAGTCATCATGTCAAAGTATGTATATGACTCCACAATTTTGTAAGAAACTCTATCCTCCCCTTTTTTAACTTGAGGATGAGTTTTTAATCAATTTTGGGGCTATGATAAAGTCTTTATGTTAATCAACTACAATATCATATCTACGATATTATAGCTTTGCATACATCATCATAAATGTGATGTAGTGGGCCATGGTTATGCCTATAAATATCAACTCACTATTACATTAAAACAACAACTTTTATCAATACTTAGTTAGATTCTTCTAGTTTATTTACATAACTTAGACTTCATTTTAGAAGTGAATGTCCATAGTGTGCTAACTAATAGTTGTACAGAGTCATTACTCAAGTAGATTGTTCTTGGGTATAATTTAGGATCAATAATAAAGATTGAGATTTTTTCTCACCATTACAGCATATCACTTAGTTTAATTTTACTTTTCAGTATCTTTACTTTCATCATGTCATTTCCATTTTTCAAGAACTTTAATTTTCTAATGTTCTTTAGTAAGGAAATATATGTATGACTAGTTTCGAGCATAAAGTGTAATCGTTTGGTAATCTAGTAGTGACTTCACTTGATTCACTTAGTAATGAATTCACTTGGTGATCCAAGTAATGGTTACATAAGCCCAAGATGTGTATGGAAAGCTAGGAATGAATACTTATCATCATATTCTAGATTAGATTTACATTTCTATCATACTTAGATTTAGACTTTATCTTCATTTTTACTATGTTTTCACCTAGTAATATTAAGAACTAAATAATACCATCCTATCATATACCTTACTAAGAGTTAAAGTATACAACTTACACTTAGCTAACTCTATGTGGGAAGATAACGATCATGAACAAAACATCAACTACTAGTAAATTTACATTGGCCATCCATAGATTATGATCAAGTTACATGTGAACACTAATGACTTATATGGTTGAGTGTTGGAATACCCAACCTCTCATCAATATTGAAGGTAACAAAGGGAGTGCTAACTAGAGAATCTTTATGGTAAACATGACATTACAATTTTTAATTACATAAAGAAGAAGAGGATCAAAGGAACTCCAAATATGAAGCTAAAATCCTTGAAGGTAAGGAGTATTTTTAAATAAAAATTTTATTAACCTTAGCTTCAAACCATTTAAATATGAGTTATACCAAGAGCAAGAACTTTGAGCAAGGAAACAAGTGAAAAACTAGTGAATGAATGAGTCTTTTATATTGAAAAGAGAACATTTAGGGTCACAAACATCCAAATAAGAGTAAGGAATACCAATAGGAAAACCTTGATGATAAAATCACTAAAACTTGAGAATGTGATATCATATCTACAATATCGTAGCTTTGCTTATGTCATTGTAGATACGATGTAGTGGATCTTGATCTTCACTATAAATACCAATCCACCATAGAGTCAAATAAACAATTTTCATCCAACTTTGGTCCAACACTTAGGCAAATTTCTAAATACTTTACTTTTTCACTATTCCTTATTATAGTAGTATAGGTATGACTCATTTTGAACATATAGTGTAATCATTTGGCAATACCAATGGTGTTATTGCTTGGTTTTCCTAGTAACATAACACTTGGTAATCCTAGTGATAGTTGCTTATGCCCAAGGTGTAAACAGTAAACCAAGAACAAATACTTATTGCCTCTAGGCTAGAATAGTTTCTTTACTTTCATTACACTTAGACTTAGATTCTATTATTCTATTTCAATCATGTTCATACTCAATCTTAGTTTGATCCAACAACATCAATATATCATATGCCTCACCAAGAGTTAAACCATACAACTTGCCATTCAGTAACTTAAAGTAAGAAGACAATGATCATGAACTAAACCTCAACTACTAGTTAATCTATATTGACTATCCACAGATTACAATCAAGTCTCACATGCATACTTGTGACTTGTATGATAAAGTGTTGAAATACCCAACTACTCACCATTGGTGTCATTGTTGGGGATGTATCAATGTTTTCTAATTAGTTGATTTCACAAAGTTTGTTGTATTAAGAGTCATCAAATAAATCATTTACACTTGAACAAATTTTTCCAAAATACACACTTAAGACATTAAATATCTATTATGACTTCTACAACTAAAGAGAAATCACCACCTGTTCATGATTTTAATAAGAGTCATGATAGGGAATATAATGAAGAAGACTGGAATGTAAACTAGAATTTCCTATGTTCACACTGATTCATATTATCCTAACTTTATATTTTTCTTTCACTAGGATGAACAACTAAGATGGAGAGATTTACATGAAAATATTGTTTTTCCTCTAGAATGTTCTACACTGTTCATGCTATAAGCAACCCTCATAAGATCGAACCTTGGTCAAGTACAAGGGTACCACATTATAAAACATATGACTAAGTCATACCAACCAACAGAAGCCTAGGCAAGAAGGGATGCTACTATGGAGATAAGACATGAACTCGAAAAAGGAAAGAAACTACCACAAATAGTTTTCCTAGAGAAAAGGGATGATGCTATGTTCCATACAGAGAAATTTTATCAAACCAATGGATTTCAATCTCATACACTAGTCATCCATATCGAAGATCCTATTAGAATACAATTGCATTTAGCTCTTGTAGAAATGCCCAAAGGAGACAAGGAAGACTCCACAGTTAGGAGGAAATCAAGGCCTAGAAGCTCCACTGAATCAAAAAGGAAGGAATTAATAAGTCATAGAAGGATAACTAGCTAGTGCAATTCTCTAAATTTTTCCTCTTACTCTTGACACTCCTTGAAAGAGTATGATAAGAGAGAAATAAGAATGAGAGATCATGATAGAGAGAGTGGAAGGGATCCTAAGAGACATGAGCATCAAAGAAGACATTCTAATGAAGAAGAAGCCAATTATGAGCAAAGAAGAGAAAGTTCAGTTAGGAAGTGTATTTTGTCTAGCTTCCATATTAGATATATGATATTAGATCCCTGATATCGGATACCCAATATTGGGGTCCAAGAAGCAATGTCAGATATCTAATATCATGGGATGCATGCTAGCCTATAAATATAACACCTGGGTATATGGTTTGGGCATTCTTTGGCCAATAGAGTAGTTGAACTCTTGTAGTTTTATTCCATAGTCTTAAAACATAATCAGTGAGTTCTCGCAGTGTGGATTTGAGTCAGTTGTATGATGTCTCATTCAAGTGGTAATGTACCTAGACACATTCCATGAACAACAATAAGATCAAGATTGATTCTTATTCATTGCAGCACTTTGACTTAGATTATATTTACTTTTCATGCAATTTATTTTTCATGTACTTAGTTAATATTTATGTTTCCATGAATATTATTGAATTTTCCAAATGAGCATGACCAATTTCAAGTATAAACACGTATTTGCTTGGTAATCCCAGTAGTGTTCTTACTTGGTTCACCCAGTAGCATAGCACTTGGTAATCCCAGTAGTGGATACATGGGTTCAAGATGTGTACGACAAGCTAGGAATAGACACTCACCACTTGTAGGCTAGTTTAGACTTTACTTTCCATTGTTAATTAGTTTAAAAATTAATTTCTTTATTACCGTTAGGAGTAGCATAAGGCCAAAACAACATCAAGAATCATATGCCTTACTTTGGACTAAATCATACATGACAAAGCTACCACTAGTCCAAGTGGGAAGAGAGTGAATTGAAATCAAGGCATAATGATCTAGATCCCACAACTAGTTCCATCTATGGAATTTGACTGGATCATGCATGAACGCATATGATTCATATGATTGGACGTAGGGGTATTCATTGCTCATCATTGGTGCAATTGTTGGGGATGGTGCTAGTTATCTGGATTAGTTATATTATACACGATCACTATAAATGCATTAACAATTTATCTTTTAGAAAAACATTAAGTCACACAAATCATAAACTAACAACAATGTCTCTTTCACATGGAAGTAATAATGCATCGTATGAAGAGAACATTCATTGGAAAACTAATGAGATATATATTGAAGAAAATTGAAGTGACCAACCTCATGCATGGATTTCATAAGTTCATGACCACCCTAACCACACTTAAGGACTACATTCACCTAAGGTAGACAATCCTAGAGGAGATGAAGTCCTAGATTAGGAAGGGCCTCAAGGCCTATGACCTCCTCAAAACCTAGAAAAGATAAATCAAGGGACCATGGGGAAAACTATAGAAGCCATGGCAATTATCCTAGTTACTCATCTTCCTCTTCCTCTTCAATGTATAGTTCTAACAAAGATGAACATAGGTATAGAGCTAAAGCTACAATAGGGGGTCGAAATAAGGTTAGAAATCAAAACCAAGGAAAAAATCAAGGACATCAAAATGAACATAGGCAAGATCATCACAATAAGACAAATAAAAATAGAAATTCTTACTATGACATGTTTGATGTTGGTAAACCCTTTTTGGCTAGAGGTAGTTAAAATACCTCATAGGCATCGAAAGGAAAGTCACATCAAAAGGCTTGACATGAATAACATCCCTAAATTTATAGGAGGCTATAATTCTAATCCACAACATCATTTATTAGCATTCCATGATGCCTACATCTTATAGAACATTGAAAGTGGATGGAAAAAGCTTAAGCTCTTTCCTATGACACTAATAGATAAAGTTGAAGTGTGGTATAGATTGTTGAAACCAAATTCAATCCATTGATGGTCCACAATGCTAGAACTTTTCAATGAGAAATACCAAACCTATGCAAGGGTGTCCCTAAGGAAATGAATCCAAGAATGCAAATAGGAACAACATGAATCCTTAGATATGGCCCTAGATAGATACTACTCCCTATTTTATAGATGTTTAAGCCATAGTTTCTCTCAATAAGAGCAACGTTTTCACATCATAGATGAGCTTTGTAGTCAAATGAGAGAGACTCTTGGGAGGTATGCTCAAGGTCCATTATATGAACTAAGAACCCATCAAATCCAAAGGCTAATTGAACATGTGGCAAAAGAAGAAGGAGAGCTATGTAAATAAGAGAATCTTGAGGAATATCACTAGAACCCAACTCTTCAAAATAAGAGGGTTCATCTCTATGATCAGGAAATAAAGATAGCTGTCAATGAGGTGATTTCACAACAAACCTTGTCAATGTAACAATATATTACTAAACTTCAGGCAAGGATAGATAAGATGTTGGAATGGATAAATCAGAAAGTTACAACTTGCATAGAAACCATAGAGGAGCAAGTAATGCAAAGCAAATTTAGTGATCACAACCAAAGGAGGAAAAAGGACCAAAGGATAGGTAAGAACATTGATCGGAAAAAAGGGGAAATGGATATAGAAGAAGAGGCTATAAACTCAACCATCAAATAATATGATGGATGTGACATATGCCTATATGATCATCCAAAGAGTTATTACCCAGTCATGTTACATCTACATGAGTATTGGGCTTTTTTCTTGAATCCCAAGTTCACACAACAACAAATGCCTAGGAACTTACCTTTCTCACAAGGTAATTATAAATCGTCCAACAACCAACTATACTATCTTGATGGGACTTCTTATCAACCTCAAAACTACATTCAACCACAATGGCAAAACCCATAGTCATGGGGAAGGCCATCATCAAACTAGCACTACCCTTGCTACCAGCCAGACCTGTATGGATATTATGTTTAACAACCTATTTCCCCAACTGATTTTACTTCCTTTACCTCAAATCATTACTACTACTCTTTTGAATATCATCAACCCACAACATCTTCTATGGCATCACCACCTCACTCCTCTCATCCTTCTTCATACCCTCAATATTCAAATACTTCCCTCCATCACATGTCATGGCCAGCAACATAGGAAGGTTTGACACCACAATATCAACGGAAGAATGCCACTTGTGCTATGAACATACATGGAAATGATAATGCTAGTAGATCTCAACCATAACCTCCAAAACATCCTTTCCTTAGGGCAATTTCCTCACGTAGGCATAAAACTCATAGACCTATTGGTGCATTGAAACCTGCACAAGGCCAATCTAGTGCAACACCTTTCCTCACAAAAATGATGTCTCCTAATCATATGCAAAAGTCAATAATCATCACCACTTTGACACAAGACATAAAGGATAAACCTATCAGTATGGAAATACAAAAACCTCCATGCATCACTAATAATGATAAAAGGTATAGCTATGGGCTAGAAATTCAAAATATTAACACAACCTATAACAAAGTTAAGGAACAAGTATGTGAGTAAAAACCAATCTATGTAGTAGCCACTAAACCAGAAGATGCCCTGTGGCTTGAAAATGAGAATATAAAACTATTTCAAAGATGCATGAAAGCAACTAATTTTTTTATTAGTTCTAGACATAAGAAAATGAACCAAACATAGGACTTAGACATAGATATCTAAAACTTTGATTATACACGAGAAGATGATATTAACATGAAGACCCAAGAATTAAAATAGAAAATCAAGAAGAAGAAACAAACACATCTAGATCTCCCAAAATAAAAATACCTTCAAGTCCAAATGAAGATACATCTTTGAATGATCCAAATGAGACTATCACCAATGTTAGATGTTCTACCACATGATTAAGTAAATTAATAACAGTGATAAATGGGAAACTAGTGGTGTGTAACTAGGGGATTGTGTGGTCCATTTCCTGAATGTTCACTCACTTTTTTGTTTTATAAGTTTTTATCATTTTTCTATTTCTTCCAAAATTTTGTGATTCTTAATATGTTTTTCATTTTTTAATATTTTTTTATTTATATTTTTCTCTTTTCTTAAGTCATTTTCTTTATGTTTTATGAATGTTTTTTATGCTTCCATTAATAATATTCCCAATCATGATGCAAAAGTTAATGTTGTGTATTTGGTTTTTATGCTATGTTATCAAAATAATTAGGTAATTAATTATGCAAAGTAGTGAGACCACCTCATCCATCCCTCTAGTTCTCTAAATAAAAGGTCTTTTTCATGAAAATAACTTGGTTCTTCTTTCATGACACTGAAGTTAATCAATGATCATTGTACCTTGAAGAAAGAGGGAATGACCAAGTAGGAATGGTAAGGATCTAACCTTAACGGAATTTGCTAGATTCTCTTCTTGACTTCCTTCATGTGATTTATGACTCCTCAAGGAACATATCATCACTCCTTTGTCAACCAATAAATAGGAAGCTATGTCTTTGCATAATGTGGTTCCCATTTCAAAAAAATTTAAATCCAAAAAAAAATTAAAAAATCAAAGAAAAAAAAAGGAAGAAAAAGAAAAAATGAGAATGGGAATTCAAAGCACACCCCTTAGACACAATAATGGGCTACAAGCACTAGTTATGGGGCTAGAAAGACATGTTACTTATGCCTAAAGGTGCCCCTCTAACTAAGGCCCTCTTTCCTTCTCTTTTCTTCTCTTTTTGAAGTCATGATTCTTCAATGAGGTGGTTGTGGACTCATGGTGGTCGGTAAGAAGGAACACATCAATGCAAGGTCATTGTTCATGGTATGGACTTGGTCTAAACTTGGACAGACATATTTTTCAGAAGAACCTATTGTGGACATGGTCAAGTACCTTACATCCCTGCTCTACAATCCCTTCTTATCCCATTATTCACCTCACTATTGCATGCAATTATGAGCCTTTTGGTTTTTTGTAGTATAGTGCAACATCCCAACCATGATAGTTGTGTGTTTTTTGGAACAAAGGCATGATCTACATTTAACTTCTTGAGTGCCCATGGACATCTATAGAAGTGGTTATGCAAGTGCATTACGACAAGAGCATGCTTTGGGGAGGATCCACTTACATAAATTTTGTTGATCATGGCTTTGAACTAACCTTCACATCTTCCAAAACATTAGTGATAATTTCTCTGAATTTATGCATAATTTTGGGACTAATTCTCATTCATTTCATTAATTTTTTCTACTTTTATATTTCCATGTCCATTAATATTTCTTGGCAATCTTCTGAATCAGACCTCTTGTTTCAATTATTCAAAAACTTGTGTGCTTTGAAATTTTTAAAAATTTTAAAAAAAAATTCTAACATCCTATTTTTGAACATTGTGGTAACTAATAGTAATTGGCCAAAATAATATGAACAGCTTGATGATTTTAGTTACCCCATAGCCTTGGGCATAGTACATTGTCATCACCTTATGCTTAAATCCAAACTAACAAATCCAAAAAGGATTGATTATTAAGGAAAATTTTACTAATACTAATGTTGGTCCTTTGGTGACTATAGGTGATGCTAAAAGAAACGTGTAAGAAATAAGGTCTTTTACTAGGCACGAAACGAAGCCAAGAGAGGAACAATAGAGGATATGACCATAGACAAATCATAGCACATATAAGATAGCAGCTCAAACATTACACGTTTGCTAGATCCATGGGATGATTAGAAGAAATTTTAGTCCATCATTCAAGAATGTTCCACATAACCAAAGAAGCATCGACATAACAATCAAGGTTGGAAGTCTGCCACAGCTAGTCGCAACAAGAAGAATCATCTTCAGCGAATTTTTGAAGACCTTTGAAAATTTTGTAATCTTCAATGTCTATCCAATCTTTTTGTTACTTTGTTATTTTGCATGCATCCACTTGAATAAAGTTTTATAATATGGCACTTAAAGTTAGTTAGTAGTTAGCATCAATCAATAATCCCATACCTTCTAAGGGACCTGTTCCTCCTTTTGTTCACTTAAGGATGAATTTAGTCGTGGAGGTATGATGAAGTGTATTTTGTCTACCTCTAATATTAGATACCTGATATTAGGGCCCAAGAAGCAATCTTGGATCTTCGATATCATGGAATGCATGTCAACCTATAAATATAACACTTGGGTGCACGGTTTGGGCATGCTTTGGCCAATAGTGTAGTTGAACTCTTACAGTTTTATTCTATAGTCTTAAAGAATAGTTAGTGAGTGCCTACAGTGTGGATCTAAGTTAGTTGTATGATGTCTTATCTGAGTAGCAATGTACCTAGACACATTCCATGAATGGCAATAAGATCGAGATTGATTCTTATTCATTGTAGCACTTTGACTTAGATTAGATTTACTTTTCATGCAATTTTCTTTTCATGTACTTTGTTAATATTTACATTTCCATGCATATTAATGAATTTTCCAAATGAGCATGACTAGTTTCAAGCATAAACACATATTCTCTTGGTAACCCTAGTAGTGTTATTTCTTGGTTTTCCCAATAGCATAGCGCTTAGTAATCCTAGCAGTGGATACGTGGGTTCAAGACATGTGCAACAAGCTAGGAATGGACACTCATCACTTGTATGATAGTTTAGACTTTACTTTCTATTGTTAATTAGTTTAAATAATTAATTTCTTTATTATTGTTAGGCATAGCATAAGGCCAAAACAACATCAAGAATCATATGCCTCACTTTGGACTCAACCATACATGACAAAGCTACCACTAGTCCAAGTGGGAAGATAGCAAACTACAATCAAAGCATAATGATCTAGATGCCACAACTAATCCCATCCATGGAATTAGATTGGATCATGCATGAACACTTGTGATTTGTATGGTTGGGCATAGGGGTATTAACCTCTCATCAATCAAGTATAAAGAGAGAGAGTATTATGAGCATCGAATGACTTACCACTACAAAAGAGCTCATGAACCTAAAGATTATGAAGAACCCCTACTAATCACTTGCAACATTATTAATATCAGAAAAGCATTGTACATTCCTACCAAGCATATAAGGGATAGTTGTATCAAGTGACTAGATATGAATAATATTCCAAAATTTGAAGATAGACACAATGCAAATTCACAGTACCATCTTCATGCCTTTCATAATGCATGTACCCTACAAAACATTGAAAATGATTGGAAGAAACTATCTTTATTTCCTAGAACACTCATAAAAGAAGAAGAGAACTAGTATAGTTCCTTAAAACTGGAACCATTTGAAGATGGAGTATGATGCTAAAGCTCTTCAATGATAAATATCAAACATACTCTAGAGTATTTAATTTGAGAAAATAGATTCAAGGATGGAAGAAAGGGATATATGAATCCCTTGATACAACAATGGACATATACTATTCACTATTACATAAGTGTCCAGGCCATAGATTTTCTCAAAAGGAACAACTAGGACACATTGTTGATGGGCTACAAAATAAGACAAGAGAAATTCTTGGGTTATATACCCAAGATAGCTTATCTGATATGAAAGCTCATTGCATTTAAAGACTTATTGAACAAGTGGCAAAAGAAGAAAGAGAGTAAATAAAAAGAGAATAAGCTAAAGAATACAATAGATATTCTGCCATTAGAAAAAGAGATGTAAGAATATGTGAATCACAAGAAGAAGAAATTTTAGAAGATACAATCCAATGAAAGATTCTATGTCTTCAAAAATTAGTTAATGACATTGTAACCAAGGTAGAAAAAATGTAGGATTCTATAGATGAAAAACGTGCTACAACATTGAAGATAATAGAAGAGAAAACTGAACAAGTCCTAATTCAAAGTAAAGATAAGAAGCAAAGAACACACAATGGATGAGAACACTACAGAAATAAAGGAAAAGTTGCTATAGTAGAGGAAATATTGGACTCTAGCTCAAAATATGATGAAGGATGCAAAGTGTACTAGTATGAACATCCTAAAGGATGTTGCCTTGTTATGGCTTACCTACAAGAGCCTAGGACATATGTACTTAACCTAAAATTCATCAAGAAATAGATGCCTAGAAGATTAGCTTATATATAAGGTAACTTCAAATAACCCTATCAACAAATGTACTATCCAAGTGAGGCCTATTCTCAATCGTAGGAACAGTACATGTAGTAATAGCAACAATCACAAATGTGGGAAATATCATTACTAAGACAACAATATCCATATAGACAACCTAATCCCTATGAATACTATCTTCAACATTCAATCTTCCTAGGGAATACTTTAGTCCATGCTTTCTTTCACTTCTATTGACTAGAATATCATCGACCCACTACTTGATGGGTAGATCCAAATTTTTACATGTCTCAATCAGCAACTAGTTCCTCACTACAAACTCCTACCTCCTTACCATCAATACCACCATAAATTATGCAAGGAGAGCTACCAACATAGCCATACAAAAGATAACTACCAAGGTAGTAGCTATAGAAGCAAATGTAGTTACAAATGAACCAAGAGCTAGGAAATGTTCTTTTTTCAAGACAAGTCCAAAAAAGATTCAAAGGATGGAAACTACACTTAACTTTACCTCATCCACACATGCTCCTCCAAGGAACACTATGCTTCCAATACCTATAGATAAGAAAATCATCATTGTTATGTTCATACAAATAATTACACATTGGATTAAAGCAAGGACACTTCCCAAGAAAAGAAAAGATCTTGGAAGTTCCTTAATTTATCTTCAAATCACAAGACATAAATCATGCAAAGCTCTCTTAGATTCTAGGTCAAGAGTAAACCTCATTTCACAAGACATGTACAAGGCCTAGAACATACCCCCACTTAAGAAAACAACATCTGATTAGAGCTCGTAGACTAGTCCATTGCTATTCCACTTGGACAAGTAAAAGATGTTATTACTACCACCAGTGGTTGGTTCTATCTTGCTAACTTTTTAGTCATCCATGTGGGAAAGCATAAGGGAGAATTCCCCATAATTATGGAAAGAGAATGGCTTAGCATTGTAGATGCTAAGCTTGAGATCAAAGACTTTTCCTTAGAAATCTCCAAGGAAGATAAAGTTGGTATCATTTAGAGCCGTAGAGTTCCATGTATCACATACAGTGATATTGGCTGCAATTTTGTGCAAAACATTTTGGCCATAAAAGATGACGAAATCACATCATGCAATGAATGTATAGAAGATATGTGTATACAAAAGCATCTATATGCAACAACCACTAAATAAGTGGTTGATCACCAAGAAAAAAAAACAAAATCAGAAATATGCATGGAATCATTAGACAAAATCCCAAGTGCCTATGTAGAAGAAATTGACAAGTTAGAATAGTCAAAAAGATAGTCTCCTCATATCAAATCAACTCAAAAGGAAGATATTGAATGGGAAAGATTAGAGATACAAGAGAAATACAAACTAGAATTTTTAGAACTGAAATCCCTACTAGGTATGCTTGAATATGCCTTTTTAAACAATAAGAAACTGGTAATTATAAATGCCAAAGTTAACAAGGAATAAAAGAGAAAATTACTATAAGTGGTAAATAAATGAAAAATTGTATTTGCATGGTCCTATGACAAGATCACTAGAATTGATCCATGCATCTACCAACATAAAATCTATACAAATCCAACTATCAAACCATGTTGTCAACCTTGAAGAAGGTTGAACCCAAAGCTTAATGAAGTTGTTAAACAAGAGCTAGAAAAACTATTGAAAGCAGAGTTCATCTATCCAATAGCATACAGTGAATGGGTTAGTCCATTAGTCACTATGCTAAAGAAATATGGAAAGTGGAGGGTTTGTATTGATTTCAAATTGTTAAACATGATGACATTAAAGGATCATTTTCCTCTACTATTTGTTGCATAAGTCTTGGACACCATAGCAGGACATTAGTATTATAGCTTTTTAGATGGATACAATGGGTATAATCAAATTTTCATTGCATCAGAAGACCAAGAAAAGATCACATTCACTAGTCCATGAGGAACATATACCTACAAAAAAATATCCTTTGGCTTGTGTAATGCACCTATTACCTTTTAGTCACTTATACTTAGCATTTTCCAGAAATAAATTAGTAAGGGAGTTGAAGTCTCTATGGATGACTTCTCCACATATGGGCTAGATTTTAAAAAGCCTTGAACCATTTAGAGCAAGTATTAAAAAGATGTATAGAAACTAATCTTAATTAACAGAAAAACTACTTAATGGTTCAAAATGATATAGTTTTGGAATACAAGGTATCTCACAAAAGAATATAGGTACATCCAGGGAAGATTAGAGTCATCCAAAATGTTACTCAAAATTCATAAAATATCAAATATTTTAGATCATTTCTCAATGATATAGAATACTATAGAGGATTCATTGAAAATTTTTCAAAGATTACAAAATCATTGGTGGAACTAACTAAGAAAGATGCATCATTTCTATGGACAAAGCAATGTGAGAAAGCATTTGGGATTTTAAAATAAAAATAAATTAGGATGCCAATCCTTTAAGCTTTGGATTGAATAAACTATACACTAAAAGTAGTATTTACTCAACTGGATGAGCAGAAAAGACCTTATTGTATACATTGTGCCAATCGAAGCATTATTGTCACACAACTTCACTATACCACAACAAAAAAGGAGCTAATGGCCATGGTGTGTGTTCTTTAAAAATTAGACATTATGTACTTGGGTATCCCATTTATGTCCACCCAGATCATAGTGTGATCAAATTTCTAATGAGCAAACCAATAGTTATTTCTAGAGTGTTAAGATGACTAATTATCCTACAAGAGACTAATATTACTATGATTGATAAGAAAAAAACTAAAAATGTGGTAGTAGATCATTTATCAAGACTTATATGGGAATTATAGGAGAATGATGAACTAGTATTGGATTAATTTCTTGATGAAAACTTCTTCACCAAAACTGCAATGATCTTAAACTCAACAAAGAAGTCATGGCTTACTAATTCCATAATATATATGGAAATCAATGAAAACCTTTAAAAAATATGCATTGATGAGTTGATAAGATGATGCCTTCCAAAATAGAGCCAACAAAGAGTCCTATAAGATGAACACAAAGAACCATGTAGTGATCACTATGCAAGATGAAGAACAACACTAAAATTAATGATGGAAAGTTACCTTTGACCTACCATATTCATCAATGCACACATAGTCTTGTAAAATATGTCAAAGAGATTAAGGACTGACCACTAGAAATGAAGGACCACAATACTGGATATAATCATTGGAACCTTTCAATATTTTGGGAATGGACTTCATGATCCCCATCACACCAATGTTAAATGGATAGTCTTACATTATAGTAAAAGTTAATTATTACACAATGTGGGTAGAAGCAACTATACTCAAGAATTGCACAATGAAAACAATTGCTAAATTTTTCAATAACATGTAGTGAATAGATTTGGAGTACCATGCTTCCTGATATCTGACAATAGGACTCACTTTAAGGAAACTACATTCAAAAAGCTAATGCAACAACTTAGGATGAATCATAAGCTAACTATGCCATACCATCCCCAAGTAAATGTTCATGCATAAGTGACTAACTGAAAAATTATAAGAATATTAACTAAAATAGTTATTCATTATATGAAGGATTGGAGCACAAAACTTAATGATGCTCTATGGATGTATAGATCTACCTAGAAATTTTCTATAGGGTATTCTCTATATAAGTTACTTTACGATAAACTACCTACATTACCGATCCATGTAGAACTTAATACCATTTCTACCACTAGTATAGTTGACCTAGATTTAAGCTTAACTCAAAAGAATGCCTCAAGAATTTCAACCTTCTAGACAAAAACCAATTAGTAGTCCAAATGAGTAATGAAATTCACAAATAGTACTCTAAATATAAGCATGATACTAGAGTAGGATAAGTGTTAATCATGCCAAGTGATAAAGTCCTCTACCATAATCCTAGCCATGTCTTGCAAAAGGCTAGGTTTCAAATCTTATGTAAAGGACCATATATCATAACTGCTACATACCAATCTGGTGCCATATAAATCTATCATTCAACAATCCCACAAAATCTAATTCTTGTTAATATTTAACAGGTCAAGCCATACCATAACTTTCCTTACTCTTTTAAAGCATCTATCCTATCAACCAAGTAGTTTACCACTCACTTCATCTTCCAAATATCCACTTCTCATGATAGTTGTGGGGGTGTAAAATTTTACACTTAAGCATGAGTTTTCCTTCTAAAAATTTTCTATTTTTTTACCTTTTTACTTTTTATTACTAATTTTCACATTCTTTCATAACCTTTTCATTCTTTTATACTCTTTCTATTTTTTGGATTATTTTTCATTCTTTGATATTTTTCTACCTTTGCTATTCTTATCATTCTTCTATAATTTTTCATCATCTTTCTTGTAAATATTTTTGTTGACTTTTCTAATAAAGTGTAAAGGAATAAAATAAGATGTAGTTCCAATAATGTGAAGTTGATACTATATTATCAAATCATTAAATATTGATTCTATATACAATGAGACCACATCATCCATCCACTCATTTCCATTAATAAGAGGTTCTTACTATGGACATAATGATATTCTTTCTGCAAAAAAAAAAAAAAAAAAAAAAAAAAAAAAAAAAAAAAAANAGATGATCATTATGCCTAGATGAAAACATAAAGAACCAAGTGGAAACAAAAAAAGTATGACATCAAGGATATTTGTAAATTCTCTAAGGCTACTGCTATAAGTTTTATCCTGTTACTAAGTTTTATTATTTATTTGAGTTCTAACAAAAAAATGTAAGTATATCTAAAATAAGTGTTTCCTTACTATGTTACTAAAAGGACATGTTACCCATGCCTGAAGGCACTCCTCTATCCAATGGTCAAGTCTCCTTTAAAAAATAAAGTATGTTATTGATAAACTACTTTCTTGAACTTCATGGCCAAGTGTTAATACTCCTTATAGTTGTGATAGTCTTATGGTTACTATTTTTGGGATGATACAATGCAATGTCACTAGTAAGTAGTATGGACTTGGTTTAGATCTTGGATGGAAAGGCTAATAATTACTTTAATCATATAATACACATAGAACTCATGATGCCTATGGTAAGACACCTCATGTCCCGTTTTCTGTAATCCTTGCTACTCTCATTCTATCTTACTACTATATATAATCATACTTTAATGGTTTTGTATAATATAGCATTATTTTCTCATTAAGGTGATACTAACATGTGTGTTTTGAAAGATAGATATGCTTTTCATCCAACTTCTTAAGTGCCTATGGACACTTATAGATGTGGTTATACAAGGTCACTAAGGGTTGGAGCCTACTTTGGGGAGGACCCACTTGTATAACTCTTATGCTTCATACCTAATGACTAATTCCACATCATCTTGTACCTTTGGAATGCCCAAACCATCATTCTTACTTTCCTATGAACTCATAGCTAATCATACCTTTGGCAATTCCCGCCAACCATTTCCAATAAACCTAATCAAATTACTTTATCTAAGATTCCTTCTTTCATGTACTTTTAATGCTAAATTCTCATATTCTGAGTATCATCTTTGCTCAAGAATCCTCTAAACTACTTCTACATCTTCCAAACTATTTATTTCACTCAATTTTTCCATTAGAAATTTCTTAAAATCTCAAATTTTTTGATGGTGATGTCATAGCTACAATGTGTTAGGCCCTAATACATTATAGATATTATGGCATATCTACAATGTCACCACCATAAAAATCTGTGTGTGTGTGTGTGTGTGTGTGTGTGTGATGAGTTAGAATTTTTTCATACTTCTCATTTGATGCATAAGGAGTTCATGCTATTTTTCTAACCCTCTAACAACCAAACTTAATAACAATAAATCAAATCTTGATCAAATAATTAAATAAGAGCTAATAAACTTAATCATTCCTCTTAATTATCCATCTAAATATACAACAAACAAGAGAATAACAATTATGAGAGGCCATAATAATTAAAAGATACAACAAATAAGGTTTTTCTTTTGAAATTTTTCTAACTTTGCAATCCTAATAAGAGCTAAAAATAGTAATTAGGTTAATTTTGATCAAATCCAAGAACCCAAGAAAGGATTATGAACAATTAGGAATTTATTTGAAATCATTAGCTAATCTTAGATGAATATTTTATGATTGTAGATAGCTCCTAAAAGACATGTAGGCCCTTCATATTAAAGGAGTAGAAAACCTAGAGGTAGAGGAAAAGTTGAAGAAGAAACTCTACAAGATGAGCAAGAGGCTTAATTCTTTAGCATTTATCAACAAACATCTTTGTTATAACATTCTTCATAAGAAGAGGCTGAAGCACTACTAGCTCAAGAATAGGAACAACACCTCACACTATTAGGTGAATGTCTCTAAGCTATTTAAGAAAATTTTATCATGTCCATTGTCATTGTAGAACTTAACTTTCAACCATTTATGGAATTTGCACCTATCAATGTTTGAGAGTAACTCCAAACCTTTTCTCTTTGACCAACTTTTTCATGTAGTGATGAATGGTACTTAGGGGAAAGTCTACCAATTCTGGAAAGATAAATAAGATGATGCCATAGTCAAAATTGAGAGAATCATAGTACCCTATTCAGTTGAAGCAATCGCAAAGGCATTAAACCTTTCAAATGTCAAAATAAAGATCAAAAAAATCTCTACAAGATCTGACACCAATGCAAAGAGGTTGTGGATACAAAGGGCCTATGGAGTAGTAGACAAAGAATATAGTGGATTGTCTACTGAAAAGAATATATTTCATGGGACCTATCATATTTTTTCCACCAAAAGATTAAATAGGATTTCTATATATGCTATAAGAGGAAGTGCCATCCTTATGGGGAAATTCCAAAAGAACATGATTCACTCATTATTTTGAGAAATCCAAAGAAGGTTTGAAGAGAAGGTAGGAAAACTCACTTTTTCATTTCTTCTCCTCATAAGAAGATTATGCAAGTAATTCGAGATTCTAATTTATACTAATGATGTTCTATGTAAGGCCTAGAATGCATCCTACGCTAAGATGTCAAAGCTATTCTTTTCCAAGGAAATATCAACTAGATAAGCTAGTAAGCATTGAGGAAGCTACATGATCCACATCAACCAAAAATATTCCAGTCACAAGATAAGAACAAGTAGGATATAGTGGATTAACACCAACCAATGATAGAATTGAATCATATGCTTCACTAGCACAACAAGACTACAAGCCTTCTATGAGCCATTTACAACAAATTGTAGAAAGCATCAATTGGGAAAATAGAAAAGTATTAAGCATGTATCAAGTTAGAGATAATCTCATAAGACCTATAGTATCAACAGGACCTGCTAGTGGTCAAATATTATTACAGGTAGGAGAAGATGAAGACTAGGCATCACAAATATCAAGAAATGTTGTAACCTTCTAAATTATGCTAGAGATAGGAGAAGGGGTCATAGTTGTGATAATGCAAATCTAGGAGGCAACAAGAGTAGTTGAAGTTATTATTGATTAGGTTAAGAAATCCTTCAATGTTCCCATTGTGCCACCAATAGATATTACTTTGAAACCATAGCTAGAACCTCCATGACCCCACAAGAGCATAAAGATATCTTGGATTGATTTTTGCAAATAGGGCAAGTGATGCAAAACCTTTTTGATATCAATAACGATATCACTATAGTAAAATTCAAGCTTATTTCAACATAGGACAAGCTAGTAATGGTTAAAATTAAAGCTGAACACATAGAGAATGAGGTGCAAAGGTTGCAAGATAAATTAACAACATTAAGAGCAAAGAAGCAAGACCCTACATAATACATAGCACCAAACGAACTAGAAAAATTCAAAATAGAAAAGGTAGCCCAATTAATATCAAAAATGTTCAAGTGGAAATGGAAAAGGAAAAAATAATGTGAAATGCTTCAATGTCTAAAGCATAAATGTATGTGTATGCCAAAGCCCTAACTATTATAGAGGAAGAAAATAAGAAGATTATTACAGAGAATCAAGGTTGACTGATATAGAAAAACAAAAGAATGTCCTTAAAGAGAGGATCCATTAGCTTAGAAAGTAGTTCACAAAAGTTAACTAGAAAATATGAAAATTAACTAGGGAAAATAGAATACCATCAATAGAAGAAGTTTGCACCATTTGCCATAAGTTAGTCCCTAAGATTAGCGCATGGCAAAATGAGGCCAAAAGGCTCAAGGAACATTTTAGAGACCAAGTGGGTATGAATAAAAAATAATGAAAAAGAAATCTAGATGGTTAAGTTTAAAATTAGCACCATCACAATGCAAACACCTACCTACCAATCAATATTGGATGATCTTGCCCATGTCTATCAAGATGAAGTGAAGAACAAGAACTTATGAATCAAATATCTCATAGAATACATGGGATTAGCAAATATCTGATATGCTAATCTAGCCATGCTCATATTAGGTAGACCTAAAAATAAACTAGAGTAGCAATTGATCATAGTTTATGTGCTATATGAGAAAGAATTTACATATAGGAAATACACCCAACAAAAGTTACACATTGTAAACTTTGAACTTCAAGTAGTTAAGGCTAATGACTAGGATCAAAAAGACATTATAGCAAGTCTAGCTCATAGAATGATAGACTATGAAGAATTGAGAAAAGTGGCCAGAGCATTTAAGGAAGAATGATAGTAGTTTGTAACATGACATGTGAATACGAATAAAATACTTCCATAGTTGCCTGGTTCATGGGAAGTATTAACTTCAACAAACATCGCTAAAATTTCCTAGATGGTACATGATCCTAGATTGGAAAAGGAGAAACTTTAATCATTACTTAATCGCTATCAATTTCAAAAGCCTAATGATAAGGGAAATAGACCAATGAAGGAGCCACTATTACCAGGAATCTAAAGGTTGCATCAAGCTCCAAATTTTTATCTTATTCTGTTGTCATATGTATCCATTATGCAATGCATGATAATTTTGTAAACATTACTTGAATTACAATGTGACATTCGTAGTAGAGTTAGTCATGTAAATAAGTTATGGTATTCAAGTCTGTATAAAATCCCATAAATTTTGTAAGGGACTCTATCCTTCTTTTGTTTTAACATAAGGACAAGTTTCTAGTCAATCATGGATGTATGATAAAATCATTAAAAGTTGATAATGTGATATCATATCTATGATATCGTAGCTTTTCTTAAATCATCATAGATACGATGTAGTGGATCCTAGTCTTCACTATAAATACCAATCCACTATTGCATCAAATGAACAACTTTGGTCCAACACTTAGGCAAATACTTGCATTTTATTTTCTTGATTTACACTTAGCGATATAGTGAATGTCCATGGTGTGGTATTAAAAAATTGTATATAATCTTTTTTCAAGTGAATTATTCTTGAGCATAGTTCATGATTAGAAATAAAGATCGCAATTGTTTTCCACCATTACAACATTCTACTTAGTTCATATTTCTTACTTAGTTTAACTTTCATCATTTTAATATGTTTACTCTTATTAAGTTATTTACAATTTCTAAGTACTTTACTTTTCCATCATTCCTTAGTATGGTAGTATAAGTATGACAGGTTTCAAATATATAGAGTAATTGTTTGATCATCCCAATGGTGTTATTACTTGGTTTGCCTAGTAGCATAATACTTGGTAATCCCAATGACGGTTGCCTACGCCCAAGATGTGAACAATAAATTAAGATTAGATACTTATTTCCTATAGGATAGAATAGTTTCTTTGCTTGCATTACATTTAGACTTAGATTCTATTATTCTATTTCAATCATGCTAACACTTAGTCTTTGTTTGAGCTAATAACATCAATATATCATATGCCTCATCGAGAGTTAAACTATAGAACTTGCACTTCACTAACTTAAAATGATAAGATAGTAATCATGAATTAAACCTCAACTACTAGTAAATCTACATTGGCCATTCATGGATTACAATCAAGTTGCATGTGTACATTCGTGACTTGTATGGTGGGAAGTGTTGGAATATCCAAATACTCATCACTTGATAAATTAAATACTATAAAAATGTTTATTTACTTATCTAGTACCAATTTAATTATGAAACTAAAGGTAGACTGCAAGACATATAACTAATATAGTGCATTAGAATATTTTCTAAGGAATATAAACAATGTGGTGTTAGCCTAAATTTTTTACAAGTTTGTAGGTAAAAGTACCAATGATTTAGGTTTGGTAAGTAAGCTTTGCTATTGTGTTCCAATTGTCATAGGGATATTTCAATGCAATGATGAAGTTACTATGGTATACTCCTATTGTAATCAACACTCCATGTAACATATAATAAAAAATATAGTCAAGCCTCGTAGGATAACTATGTGTGTTTATTTTTTGAAAGGTCACATGAATATCACATGTATGTAAGATATGCATGTGCTTTAGTGTAGCACCTCAACTCATGAATTTAGATAATATTCCCCTATAAAGGTTCATTATTTTTTGCAAAGCAATGATAAACTACAACTAGCACATGCATCCACCTTGATAGGCTTGGATTGGGTGAGGAAACCCTTATCTTGTCATGTGTTGTGTTATCATTACTTGTGGTAGCAAGTTTGAACACACACAAACACTATCACAAAATCAATCATTATCCTCATTGATAGAATCATAGAGCTCCCTCTTCGAACAAGGTTACCATTATTCCCATTAGGCAATTATAAAGCCTATGATGTGGTTAGTAAGGGCATGGTTATGTATGATGTAAATTTTTTATTGATATACATGGATAATGTGTCACCATGCTCACGAATGTGTTTCATGTTGACATGAATGCATACTCATGCTAACGAAGTAGGACTGTGACTTGCATATGCACACATCTCCTTTATATTGCAAGGTAGTGCAATCTGCACCCTCCTGCAGTACTTACTAAAAGGCACCTAGACCTTTTGAAAGGTAATAATTTCTTGTAATTTTATGCTACTAGATGGAATAGGGTCATCTAGAAGGCTAAATATCATTCAAAAGGCATTAAGACCTTTCAATTGCAAATAATTGCCTAGAGATTGTGGTTTTCAAAAGGCAAAGGATCATCTAGTTGCTAATTCTAGCTGAATTATGAGGAGGCGCTACTAGCACCCTCCTGTAGTCTCTACTAGAAGGCTCTTAGACCTTTCAAAAGGGTATAATTACTCCAAGACCCTATCTTATGGAAGGTATAAGGTCATCCAGTTGCAAATTCTAACTAGACTACAAGGTAAGACAACCCGCACCCTCTTGCAATCCCTATTAAAAGGCACCCCAACCTTTTGGAAGGTAAAAATTACTTATAATTTGATGCTACTAGAAGGAAGAGGATCATCTAGAAGGTTGAAGATCACCCTAAAGGCATTAAGACCTTCTAGTTGCAAATAATTACTTGGAGATTATGGCTTCCAAGAAAATTTTAGCTGAACTACGAGGGGGTGCAACTAACACCCTCCGACAATCCCTAACAGAAGGCTCTTAGACTCTTTGGAAAGGTACAATTGCTCTAAGATCTTGGCTTCTAGAAGGCAAAGGGCTATCTAGTTGCAAATTCTAGCTAGACTATGAGGTAGTGCAGTCTACACCATCCTGTAATCCCCACTGAAAGGTACCCAAACCTTCTCGAAGATAACAATTTCTTGTAATTTGATGCTATCAAAAGGAAGAGGGTCATCTAGAAGGCTGAAGATCATCTAAAAGGCATTAAGACCTTCCAGTTGTGAATAATTACTTGAAGATTATGGCTTCTAGAAGGTAGAGGATCATTCGATTGCTAATTCTAGTTGAACTATGAGGAGGTGCAACTAACACCCTCCCATAGTCCCTACCAAAAGTCTCTTAGACCTTCCAAAAGGGTACAATTTCTCTAAGATCCTAGCTCTTAGAAGATAGAGGATTGTTCAATTGCAAATTCTAGCTAGACTGCAAGGTAGTGTGACTTGCACCCTCCTTTAGTCCCCACTGAAAAGCATCTAGACGTTCCAAAAGGTAGCAACTGCTTGTAATTTGATGCTACTAGAAAAAAGAGGGTCATCTAGAAGGCTGAAGATTATTCAAAAGGCATTAAGACCTTCCAATTACAAATAATTTCTTAGAGATTATGACTTTTGAAAGGCACAGGGATCATCTAATTGTAAATTCTAGCTGAACTACAAGGAGGTGCAACTAGCATCCTCCCACAATCACTACCAAAGGGCTCTCAATCATTTCAGAAGGATACAATTTCTCCAAGATCCTAGCTTCTAAAAGGTAGAGGATCATCTAGTTGCAAATTTTAGCTAGATTGTGAGGTAGTGTAACCCACACCCTCCTATAGTCCTTATCAAAAAGAACCCAAACCTTTTGAAAGGTAACAATTGCTTATAATTTGATACTACCATAAGGAAGAGGGTCATCCAAAAGGCTAAATATCATCCAAAAGACATTAATACCTTTCAATTATGAATAATTTTTTAGTGATTATGGCTTCCAGAAGGCAGAGGATCATCCGGTTGCAAATTCTAGCTGAAGTATGAGGAGGTGCAACTAGCATCCTCCTATAGTTCCTACTAGAAGGCTCTTAGACCTTCTAGAAGGGTACACTTGCTTTAAGATCTTGGCTTCTAAAAGGAAGAAAGTCATCCAGTTGTAAATTCCAACTAGACTACAAGGCAGTGTGACTAGCACCCTCTTACAATTCCTACCAAAAGGCACCCAGACCTACCAAAAGGTAACAATTACTTGTAATTTGATGCTACCAAAAGGAAGAGGGTTGTCTAGAAGGCTAAAGTTCATCTGGAGGGTATTAAGACCTTCCAGTTGCAAATAATTTCTTGGAGATTATGGCTTTTAGTAGGTGAAAATTACAAGAAGTTTTCATCTTCCTAATGACCATTGTCACTTCCTAAACCCTAAAGTAATGCTACGGTTCAAGCCCAATGTAACATGATGTTTAAATTAACGTCTAACATTAAATCATAAATGAAAATCACATACTTTGTATAAAAATAAACATGAAACATTTATAATTCCTATTATCCTTCTTATGTTTCCTAGTTATCATACTTAACCCTCATCCTATGACTTTTCATAACTTTTCCAATTAAATACTAAGTTTACAACACAAGTGATGGTATCCCAATAGGTTTTTGAGCCTTGGGTGTTAACTTTTAGTCCTAGACATTATATGTGTTGGCAACCATTTGGGATGCGACCGCCAACGAGTGTCCTCGAATAGGATTTAGGTGCCTGTTGGTCTCTGGCAACACCAAGGCCCAGATACCTCCAAATAACTTAGTAGTTAATGTGAGTATGTGTGTGTGCTGTTGCGGCGTGCGGTTGTGAGAAATGTGACAATTTCTTTGTGTGTGAACTACAAATGACTTACTTTAAAGAGATTCAGCCAACTTTGCCAAGTACTGTGAGTTATTGAAAGTTTCCTATTTTTTTTAAACTACCTAGTCTACGTGGTCCTTATAATACCTGCTTGTAACAAGTAAAATTTTGCAAAAACATTTGAGCACAACTCCGCAAATCTACTACTAATTTTCCCCAGAGAAAGAGGTAGTTCCACAAGAAAACTAGAAATAGAGCAAGATTCAATGGAAATAGACAGAAAAGAAAAGAAAGCAGATTTGTGTGGACCTCAAATATTTAAACAAGGTAAAATGACACGAGTAAACACTTCGCAATAAAGCTATTCCAAATTCAATATCTACGAATTGTTCAAACCTCCAAGGCTCAACCAAGCAATATCTTCAGGACAATCCTACTGTGCTACCAAAAATCGCTACGTAAACTACCACGTACGAGACTCCACTTTGACTAGACAATAGATGCCAACGATTGCATTCAAATTGAAACTTTAAAAGACTTGACAATTTCTAATTGAAATAACATAGAAAATCACTTTAAAGATAAAGAAGCTATTCTGGTCCCATCAAAATACCAAAGATT